>NW_019059726.1:303333-335946 GCF_000696155.1 Zootermopsis nevadensis
AAATCATCAGATGATCTTCATTATGGTGATGTGTTGTTTTCGTTCCGGTACGAAATTAATTTTTATATTATTTAGATGAACTTTGACTTCAAAGGGTTAATCAACAGTATTTAACAATGCTATAGACATATTAACGACAGTCATTTATGAAAGTAATAACACAGGGTAGTTAGTTAGTGGCTCTCGGATGTGATATCTGTTTCTCTGCCATTTTAATTTTCATAACATGTAAATATTGTTTCGAGACAAGCCTATTCGTTCTCATATTGTTTCCACATGCATAAAAAAACAAAATTAATTAAAAATGTTTTAACAAAATACAATATATTTAAAGCATAAGTAAAATATTTTTTGTTGATAATTTGGTTAATAGAAAACGTTAATAATATTCAGGTCACATTCCACTGTACACAGCTTACACAGTGTACTTCAATGTGGCAGGACAAAGGTAGAAGTATTCAATAGGTTTTCAGTGAATTGTAGGTATGTACCTATTTCATTGTGAGTATAAAGTATAGGTTGACAGATAAAACACATGACAGAATGTGTTGCATGTTCTGCCTTCATTTAATATTACAGCATAAAATAAAAACAAATACAACACGCGTGATTAGTCACATAATACAAGTGGAATTACTTGCCTTCGGTTTTCATTTATGTAAATAGCTAATTGTAACTGGGATGGAGATTGATATTCATCTCACGTGAAGTTTATTTCACTTTAAGATTTTTGTGAACGGTTTCAATTTACGTCTTTCTTCAGCCAAGAGAAAAGAATCGATACCTATAGAAGATTTTCCACTGAAAAGAGAATGTGTATGTCATAATATAAAATATGTGCTCATAATTACTAAAGGTATATTTTTGCAATGCAACTTGAACTGGCAAGCTTATTTCCAAACAGAATCACATTAAAAACCAGTATTACTTTTCTCTTATCGAGTGTTGTAATTTGGAAGAAAACTCTTGGTAATACGATAAAACCTAATTCAGAAGTGAACGGAAGTAATATTTTGTCATAGAACTAGTAACATATAGTTCAGAATCATAAAGTCTGTCATGAATACTAATCATGGGTTTAATTATGAGGAAAACCTAATGAAAGTAGGTCTAAGGATCGATTCACCCAAAGACACGACAGAACAACCTTTGTTTTGTCCTTGGGGAAGGAGAATTGACGAAAAAAGAACTCTGTGAAGCCGTCTGAATAATAGTCTGTACCGCAAAGAAAACAACTCTTCATCATCATAAGGATCAATTGGTCGATGCTGTTTAAGGAAATAATCGCTATATAAAGTGGGAATCATAAGAAACAAATACAAAATTAAGAGTTGTTGATTTTTTTAAGCAGGCGGGACAAATATTTATCAATGGGCTTCAAGGGGTTAATAGAATACGTCCGATAATTGCAATAAATGTAAGAATTTCGATCATAATAACGATTATTTCTCATTGTGCGCTGGCGTGTAGTGTGAAATGGCACTAAATCGGATAAAAGATAAGATTTTAGCCAATTAAAATGATAGACACCATCAGTTCAAGGCGAATTTCCATTCATTTCTCATTTTTCTCACCTAGCAATGCCTTGTCCTTTCCTTCTACATGCTTATGAAATGTTTACTGTTTCTCACTCGACTGCAACCTGTAGAATGTTACATGTGCAGGCCACGCTTATTCCTGTAACCAATCCCAACAGGTGAATCTAGGGTGTTAATGTGACGTCAATACAACTACCCTGATGACGTCAAACATCTCTGCTTCTCTTTATTGAAACCGCTTTCACAGTCCGGCCCTCCGGCATTTTAGAGACGGTACGAGATGTGACGGAGGACAGAGATGATGAAAATTCATCCTAACGACAGTACGAACTCACGTTCGGCGTTCGGTCGCTGTCCTTTATAGATCGCAGGCCTATTCCTCGCTACGTCACACCTGCACCATTATTCGTATTTAACGGCATTTACACTTTAATTAGCTGCATCATAAAGCCGAGACAGTAATGCTAGCAAGAGATAAATAATATTCGTATTAAGAAAAATTATAGGTAGTTAATTGAGATGAGAATTAAAATATTGACGACGAAAATTTTCCCAACACTATTACAAACTGTCATGTTTTAGCCGAAGGATTTTATGTCAAAAATCAATTAAACTGGAAACTGTCATGCTACTGAAATTTAACAATACAGACGAACACACTTACAAATGTTATGCCCCGACTAACACCTATAATGTTATAAATTTATATTCTGCAATGTCATGGTACCACTGCACTCCTTTTTAATTTAAATTCGTAAAGAGACTTTAAAATTGCCATGTCTCAAAATTAATAGTACTTACTCGTGAAAATTGTTAGAGCTTCATATATTCCTATAAATGATCGTGCCTCAACACTTTTGTAGATTACAGACACCCAGGCAGAGATAACAATTGTTGTGATTATAAGGACTCCGCGGTAATAGTGCATACAAAATTGCTAGGTATGGCAGGTGCTGAAAACTTCCGGTGAGTTAACACTAATGAGAAATTGTCACAACTCAGCATTCCTTAAAAGTACTGAAATATTACCATTCTGCAGAAAAATCTAATTATTCCAGTAAGTTACTGAAAATCATTGCCTCAAATATGCATCTTTAACTCGCGTAAACTAAATTAATACACCAAAAATTCTACTGCTAATAGCAGATGTTCTCATACCCCGCGTTTCAAAGAGCATAAAATCATTATACCGTAATATCTTTGCAAATTCCCATGATCCGACTATATTTTTAACAAAGAACCCTAATACAATCGCTAAAATACTATTCGAGCTGTTATTTTGCAGTATCAAAAGAAAAATTCTCACTGTCAGCGTTAAAGAAAATAACATCGAATGACTTCAATTTTCATGCATATTTGAATATTTCTGTTATAGGTGTTCCTGGAGGTTTATACAAAATGTGACATGATATGATAATGATATAAAATGAAATACTACTAATTTGGAAAGCATTAATGCAGGATAATTAACCTTTTAATGTTTCAGTCGCCTGAATAATATTAAAAAAATTACAGTCCTGAAACAAAACAGTTCACTTCACCATTACCAAGATCAATTCCTTAAGTTGTTTTCGGAAATTTCCGTTTGTCTGATATGAAACAGATCATTAAAAGTACAGACTCGTTGATTGTTAAATCAGGTGGGGAAAAATTATCACCAGGCTTAGAGTTTCTGGAAACTACTGCGAACGTAACGGGATAATCAAATCTCGATCTTCATAACAGATAAAGAAATATCGACAATCGCACCATTGTTGTTACTTCCGTTTATCACTGCTTTTAAGTGTACTTTTTACGTTAATGTAACACTGAATACTATTGCCAATACAACACATTCAAATAAGACGAACGTTTTGTAATTTGTAATATTCTTAACATTATTTCAAGCGAGAGTACTCGAAATTCTCAAAATGTTACGATCATACAACATGAACACTAGAAATGAAACAGACACATGACGATCTACTCACCTTGCACTTAACACACTCAAACTGAAACTGAAAGTTCCGTAAACATTAGTTCAGAGTCTCATCATGTAAAAACGTTTGATGTTGCGGATTTATAACACTGATTTTACACATAATCACTATGTTTTCCCTAGTTCTTCATTGTTACAAACGTCACGTTAGAACCCGCGTGCAAGACGTGTTCGCTACTGAGTTGTGGAGCCATCCGGCGCTCGCTAACTGAGCCTCTACTACACTGAGTGTTGATTCGCCTGCACTGCCCTACCACTAGGCGTTACTCCCCGCCTTGGGCAATTCTAACCACGGCCGGACATTCACGAGGGCACACGAAGAAGATGAACAACACAGAAGCAATACCTTCATGCAATGCACAGCACCAGATATCGCAGCTTTAGTCTTGAGTAATCTTTTTTTTGGAACCAGTCCTGAAGGTCATTGACGGACTTCCGATGACTACAATTAGTAATGTGGATAAGGTGTTGGATAGGTGATTGTCTTTTGGGAAGTTGCGCCGTGCAATCTGGTAGTTTACAGCCGTGACTACCTGAAATCTCGCCAAGGTACTGGATGCCCAATGATGCTGTACTATCTGGTGACGTGAATGCAACGAAATCTTTATTGGAAATCCAAGAGGCGCTCATCTGATCAGCAAATTTCCCGCCTTCATGGAATCCCAAGGTTCATTACCGCGCTCACAACAGCCTACGTCTTTTACCTGTCCTGATCCGATTGAGTTCAGTCCACATCGTTGCAGCCTAATAATTATCCATTTCCATCTCAAATATTTACCTTCTGCCATCTCTCGAGGTTCCCCAGACAAAATCGAATGCATTCATCATTTATCTCGTACTTGCAAAGTGTGTCGCTTATCACGTGATTTATTTTCGTCGATGTGTGCAAACCATTGGGACCGTTATATAATTCTTCCTCTGTTTTGTCCGTTTCGTTAGTTAACATAGTTTCCCATGTATCTTTGTATGCGGGGAATAATTATTTAATATAGCCTGCATTAGTTTTCAGTAAAATTAGTGCGGAATAAAATATGTCTCAAATAAGCCTATATTAGTTTGAAGTAAAGTTTCCCTTGCCAATTACAGGCCTTGAATGTCGACTCAGAGGCTTGCAATCTTAATATAAATTCATACACAGATTCTGAAATCAAGTACGCCCAATAAATAGGAAAGTGGCGTATTAAATACGTTTTACAAATGGAGTTCGCTAGTCGGATGGTGGCTAACGTTGAAGGTTTTTCACCGAAGAAGAGTTGAAGACGGCAGGGAATGGGTAGGGAACGAAATACAAACCTTACGTTGAACAATTCATTGTACTTCAGACTTCTAAGTAAATAAAATAGTGAGATATAATTTGTGTTAGCTGGGGTGGGGGACAAGTTGAAATTCTGCTCGTTTCCCCCACCACTTTAGCCTTTGCCTTGCAATAAACCCACTGTCGCTTACTTTGATAATAGACTAGCAACAGACTGAAAACAAAACAAAACTCCTTATCTGTTTGTTACATCATTATTATTATTGTTTGTTTTTGCTTTTACTGAAGGCTTCAAGTCATGGTGTTTTTAAGAAGTCTAACAATTTACTTCCTATGCTGCATTTCACCTTATATATCTGACTTAACTGTCTGGAATTCCATCAGTATCTATTTAAAACATCTGATACTTTCTTCTGTAACATTTTGGAATGCCTGAGAAATTCTGACCTGCTAATGTTTCTAACTGTAGTTCTGCTTGCTGAACGTTATCGGTAACATAATTATTCACTGTCCCGGTCTCATATACCCCAATTCAGATCATCAATGCTAAAATAATACACTTAGTGACATCAAGAAGAGGAACTTAAACTATTTGTGTTTCAAGGCAGTTAACAGTTGCTAAAATCTAGTAAATTTCAACATGTCACTCGATTAGAACGCAAATAATATCAAGACTGAGATGTCAGGTTCTCACGGTGTTAAGTTTGAAGATTACTCTCTTCAGGTATGCTGCGCTGTATAGCCTGGTAAAAATTTACCGGCGTTTCAGAGTTACTTGCTGCTTCCACCATCATGGCGATTGTTCTACGCTTTATGATTCAACAAACTTATAGCGTCTTTAAGTAGATCGTAAATATATGTCTAAATAACTGCCTCACTTATTATTTTATACAATTATTACTAAGTTAAGTTGACTGTTCTTATGGCCAAATTTAAAAACTTTTTTTACTGGCTGCAAAAGTCAGGAAAAAATCTTGATGACTTTCCAGCATTAATAATTCTTGTGGTTGTTCTGTTTTAGAGAAACTAATGAATAATGAATCACTCGTGTTAACAGTTTCACGACAAAAACAGTGAATTATAACATCTAGAAGTTGAAATATTACAGCCATTTTCTATGCTTAAAAAGAAGGCAGTATTGTGTGTTCCTCCGAAAATTTGGTATGCACCCTTGAAACCACAAGCTGGCATAATTCTGAAGTGACAATTTATGTGAAGTTAAATACCAAGCCAGTACTAATTCAGTTTCCGTATGAGACGATCATGGTTCACGTGAAGTCTGTTCTGAACTGAATGTTTACATAAGCTTAATTAAGGAGGGGTATTGCATAATTCTCTTGAAAAAAAATTTACTGCGAGTTTAATGTAGGAGCAATTAGAAATATTCAAATGTCCAGGCTCCAGTATCTTGTATGATAGGCCTATAAATTTTCAGAAAATACTTACCTTCACCAATTTTATAAATAAGACCAAAACAACCCATAAATTATAATACGAAGAACAGCCCTGTGCTTCATTGATGTTAAATAATTTTATATTAGAATAAAAGAGTTTTTATTGCTTGTAAATTATTGCAAATGTTGGCTGTATGAAAAACGTCGACAGGTCTGAAAACCACCTGTATCTCACTCCAGATTATTTATAACTGTTAGGTCTACGTTTCTTGTGATGTTCCGTATTTTAATTGTAATTTATTGTTATCCTGCAGGAATAATGGTCACCACCGTCGTAAAAGTGCAGTGTACCTAACAACAGTCATAGGTATAAGTCACAGTTTGGGGTAAAGCAGTTTCCGCCTACTTGATGATCGGTAAGTACTTGTTGAATTCTTAGTAGTTACGATTCAAAATATTGTTTATCTTTCGGTGTGACAACTGATGCAGGTCTTCGTACTCAAATACGAAACTGATTATCATTGATTGTATAGTAAGTTACGAAACTTACATTATTTGTAGTTGATTTCAATGACATTTTCTCGTAGTATTTCAGTAAATCGAAAAACTCCCTATTCTGAATACAAATACAGCGCTTTCGAAACATTAATAAAATGATATAAAACTTAATAAAAAAACTGCTCCATTTTATTTATTATATATATTATATATCATTGATGAAAAGCAAGGGGTTCCCATTGAAAACAGTTTTTGTTACACTTCTGCAGTAAACACTAATTTGTGTTTGTTTAACGTCGCTCTATCAGCTTCACTAGTTATATGATGTTACATTAAAATTTACAGGAAAAGTAAAAGTAAAGTTTGTCCCGCTACGTGCCGTACAGGCGCTTGGGGTGAGAGGAGGTATAGCTCCTCTCTTCCTTGATCTCGACACTAGATGGGGGTGAGTGGTCAGCATCATGCCCCAGGCCGGCTTTACCCCCGGGAAAGAACCCCAGGTACCCATTGTAGAGGAGGCTGGGTGGGCCCCAGAGCCGGTATGGATCCAGAGGCTAGAGGAAAAATCCTCTGCCCCCGTCGGGGATCGAACCCCGATCGTCCAGCCCGTAGCTAGTCACTATACTGACTGAGCTATCCCGGCTCATAAAAATTTATAGGAATTAAAGTAAAACTTCCAAACCTGACGCTCTTTAATTCAAGTAAGCTTGTTAAATGAACGCTAGAACAGTTTCGACTGCTTTTTTTCTCTTTTTCTCTGTGTGAAGGGTAGAAGCTAAGATAAGAAGAGGAATTCTGTGTGTTACGTTACGATAGGTCTAAGGTATAAAATTGACCGAGCAGATGCGCTTACACAGCTATCGAAATCTGTGATTTACTCCTTATTATTTTAAATAAGTATATTTATTATATATATATATATATATATATACGTCTATAGGGATTCCTAGAAGTTCTCTGAGATGAAATGTAAGACGAACAAAGTTCGACTGTGTGTGGTGGAAGGATAGATTGCATCTCTGTTTCTCAACTATCAACACCCGTTGTCTGTTTTAACCGCTATCAGAACGAATTAACTGTTTAGTTCAGGCTAGCTCACTAACGTTTGTCGGCTACTATGAGTGCCCTCTTGTTCCGTATTTTTGGAAATGCAGCATGGAGTTGAAGTTCGTAGATTTCTTACGCGACAAAATCTTTCGTCTCCGTCTATTCGAATTTGTACTAATTTTTTATTTTTATTGATCTCTTTCTTTGTGGAATTTGACAAGCCAGTCGGATAGGAGTTTGCTTTGGACTCATTAGAAAGGTTGACCCTAAGACTTATTTTTAATCATCTTCCACACAGATGTCTAGGACAGTTTCTCTCCTCTACATTTTATCAGCTGATATATATCATTAACCTGCCTTTGATTTATGTCCACGGATCATTTTGACCCAAATGTCACAGAATCTTTCACCAACACAGAATTAATTGAAAGGGCTTTCACGAATAGAGAGTAAATTGTATCGATTTTCATCGCCTAAAGTTAATTGCAGAGGCTTTTACAAACAGAGACACAATTGTATGCAGATAAATACATGGCGAGTTCTCACGTCTGCGAGTTTTAAAATGACTCTCTTTTAAGTCACGTAGAAATTGACCGACTTTTCAGAGGTTGTTACTGCCTCCATAATCAGGGTAATCATGACACTGCGCAACATCCCTAAGACAGTCATCTTCGATTAGATACATACGTAGATTCTGTTGGGTCTTTGGTAGAATAAATTTTATCATCCGTACAGCGAAATGCACTAACACACAGTGATCGGTTAATTCGTATATATATCATATAATAAAGTTACGAGAATATAGGCCGATTTTATGGTGAATGATGTTGATTTATAATTGATTCGCTTAGTTATCTACATTAAAATTACTTCTTATTCACAGTGTTGTGACAGATTAGGAAAAATTATTCCCCATCTCAGATTTATAATTAAGGGATTATGTAACAGGTGAGATACCTTGAATAATATAGGCTATAAATACAGTGGAAATATTACGAATTAGGAAAAGCTGCTGGTACCACTTTTCCCCCATTAACCTGTATATTTTAGCAGATTAGTAGTTAGAGTATAACCCTTGAATTAAAGAAATTGTGGCTTTACATTACCTTTTATTAGAAATGGAGATGTCTCTTCCTCAGCTTCGGACAAACTGTTCTAATCAGTTACCAGTCAAAGTATGCGATGTGATTTTCAGCTTTACTGACCACAGGCTTGGGTGCAACATGTTCTGTAAAGATTGTTTGAAACAAATTAATGTTATTAACGGCTTGATTGCAGGTTCTATCTTATAAAAGTAGGTATTATAGGACTTAAAGTGCAGTAAGACAGAAATGTCTTCGATAAAATGTAACGTAAATTCAACCTTTGATGTAGATAAACAGAAATTTCCTTTCAAATTTTTAATTTAACCAAGATACTATTTATTTGTTACTATGTCTTAACAAGTATATCGAGTGTAAAAACGCATTCTTAGTCTAATCTACCTTTACAAATTTATACGATGGAAATAATGTTATTGGGTATTTTTGTAAGGAATTATTTATACTCTGTACTTTGTGTCAGTGTATATGTTACGGTACAAGTCAACAATCCTGTTATTGCAAATAAAGTCTGGCCATTATACAACATCATAGTATGGGAATTACACAAAATCGACATTTAATATTCATAATTCCAGTTACTAATTCTTACCATATGTGTAGACCTGAAGTAGTCGTAGCTAGCTAGTTGCTTTTCAAACAGTTCTAATGTACATCAAGTGAGTTTTCTATTAATTAGAAAAAAAATTCTATGTGAATTACAGATATCTGCAGGCATAGAGGTAAATTCAGTCATAGAAATAAGAATAGTCTACAAATACTTGCAGACTGCATAGATCATAGTGATATTAACTGAAATTTAAGCGTAGGAGATATTCCAGTTACATTTTGAGTCGTGCAGGTCAGCACAAGAATGTTGACATTACGGCCTCTAGCTTCACATTATAAACGAAAGAATGATTAAGAATTACTAGTGCACAATTATACATTTAATTTATATTTATTAAACTGGCCTCTACGTCTTCAAACCACGAAATATTATAGTGTCGTTGATGTCGCATCTACTTTCTATTAGATATTATTTACAATGTTAATACTCTGTTCGTACTAGAAAATATTTTGCAGTGCTATTTCCTTAAAATATTCCGCAGCGGATCTCTTCCTAGTCCTTCAGTTATCACCACTGTCATATCATCAATTTTATACGCAAATGCATTCAGCGTTACATTATGCGAACACACGTTTTCGTCAAAGAGCGTTTAAATATGTATGTAGATACTAAACGTATTCGGTTACTGGCAGAACGATGCAATATTAACAAGTTGAAACAGTTAGGTGTTGCTTTCTGTTTATCATTACAGCAAGAATTCCCTTGTGCTCTGGGTTTGACCCGGCGTAGCCTTGACCTGATACTGGTTGCCTAGGTCACCTACTTCGTCACATCTGCCTAGGTCACGTGGACAACCTACAGAGTGCGCATGCGACAAATCCTTTCTTTGTACTTCGAAATCTAGCCCTCGTTTTGTAATAACGCAGATAATTGATTTATCTGAAGGTGAAAAATACGTGTACTAAAAATGAACTTTAGTTCATGGAAGGTAGAGATTGTGTGGTAATATTTGTAATAAATTACTTTTGGTACTTGAAACAAATAACTACACTAAATAACCCATGTCACATGGACTAATATATATTTATTTAAAGCGGTTTGAAAATTGTATTTATAACAAAATCAAAAATAGATTAGATACAGTTCCATTCACTTTACATAGAATGGTGTACATTTACGCACCTTCCATAAATAGAGCTCCAGTGGAGTAAACATAACTTCTAGGGTTATTCTATGTTAGTTTTCATATTTGATGTTTATTTAATTACGAGCCAAAATTATTTTCGCGAAGCTAATCGCTCTACAGGTATCAAACTGCACATATTTAGAATGTTTTATTATGTTTCCTTAAATAAATGTAATTTGTAAACTGAGATTTTAGGTTCTGACGGAATCGAGTATGAATATGACTGTCTTGTGTGATGTGTCGTCTAGTCTAATAAAAATTGATCTAAGTTTTAGAGATGCTTACTACCTCCGTCATCAGAGCCCTGAGACAGTAAGCGCCTCTGAAACGTCGCTCAGTTTCTACGAGACTACTCCGTAGCGTAACGTTATAGACAACAGTATTCTTTAAAATGTTTGGCCTATTAAAGGCCCGTCACAAGGGGGAAACAAAACATTTTTCTTTGGGCTACTATGCTGGCATTGATTACATTGTGAAGCTGTCAACTTGGCTTCTCAAAGCTTGAGGTAATTAAAAGATGTATTAGTAATAAATAATGCCGGAAACACAGAGAGTTTCAGTTGTAGAAAGTAAAATTCAGCATGAACTGGATTATGAATTGGTATTCAAAGAATATACGTTTCTGCTAGGACGGTGAACAAGACGTGGAATATTTTTGTGATGACCACACTCGTTTCAGGGCAAGCTTTCTCATAACTTGTCTGAAACGTTTATATAGAAAGAAAAGCATTCGCCTTTGTTATGCATTTCGCATTTTACATTTTGTACATAAATTTTACTCCACCCTCAAAGACACCAACAGGCATTACAATGTAGTGAAGCTAAATTCTAAGTGGCGACTGTGTTAATGGTAGGTAACCCACCACTCACTTCCAACTCATTGCACATTAGGGCACAAATTCCATTCTTCGGGAAATCCAAACCCTTAGAACAAGGAAACTGTAAACTTACTTGTCTCTTCTGTCGTCTTTTATCTTTCATTTAGACCTTGAAACTCAGACGCCCACAATTAGAAAGGATACAACGCAAGAAGAATAGCTAGAAGCAACCGGGCCAAGTTATTTCACTGAAATGTAATTGTACTTTACACTTGAACCCTGGGGTAACATTTCAGCAGTCAGCCTGCTTTACAATCAGTTGAGTGGTTGTTTTGTATTTTGTAGATCCCGGTTTCGAATCTCAACCTGAAGCCTGGCTATTCTGAGGTGTTTAATGACTATCCTCAGCCCCTCTCGGAACAGGCGTATGTTGGAATGTTGAACCAAAATAAGCCTTGGCCGCTTCCCTCCACATACTATCCAAATCAAAATTGAGACCTTCCTGGGAAATATTATATAGGCCTATACACAATTTTGTTGGAAGTCTTGAAGGAAAGAGATTATTTGGGAGGCAGAATCATAGACATGACGATAATGCAACGAATCTTATGCAAATAGATACGAAGGTGTTTTTCTGTCTTTGGATAGGGCCCAGTGAAGGGTTCATATCAGTATTGCAATGTATGAAGATGTCTGTCTTCTGAGTTGTATGCCATCTAGTCTGGTAGAAGTCTACCGACATTTCAGAGGTGCTTGCTGCCTCCACCATCAGAGCAAAACGTAAGTAAATTTCAACCAGACTATACGGCTTTACAACTCAGACGACTGCCATATTCAAACTCGCCACCGTGAGAATCAGAAATCTCGTAATGAATCTTAACATTGCATGAAACCCTGGGAAATGTCTTGGTTGGCTGAGTGACAATTATCTTCAGAAAAGAGGACTCTGCTCTGTGGATTTCATTCTGGATATATATGAGGTTTTTAGAATGATGATTGTGTTGAATTATTGTGAATGACTGAGCCCTATTTCTTCAGACGTCTTACCAGCCAGAAGTTCAGTTTATGAACGCTACATCCACACCGCCCTCAGTAGCTCATTGGAAATAAGTGCACTACAACTTACTAAGCTGGCGGCAAAAGTAACTAACTACCTGCTCATAATCTGCGCATAGTAAAACCTCCTCCTCTGCCCCCCCATTTTTAGAGGCCACTGGCATTCCTCGAGCATCTCGTTGGCGGCGGCAAAGAAGTTCATAGAGTCGGTCTGTCGGACCTTGAGGCCAACTCCAGCATTCCTCCCTCCAGCGTTACCCCTCCCACACGTCCTCCACCCACGGTTCCCGCGTTGCCTAGTCGTCCACACAAAACCATCAAAGTGCATGCCGATCTCTGGATCACGAAGATCTACGTCCGTGTAGATACGATGACTATGAATGGCGATTTTGGAAAGGATGTGGGAAGAACCTATCGTATTCTATTTTATCATCGGTATTGGTTCTTTGAAGAGTGTGCCGCGGGCTGTCAGAAGTCCAGTAGTTACATTTCGGTGGTCAGTGGAATATTGGTGGGATACAACAAAAAATAAATTAATGAAATCAATTAAAGCACACAAACAAGCCATACAGAAGTGCTAATGTATTTGTGGAATTAATTATTTTTATTTATATATGTTTGTCTTTGGTGTCTCTTGCTAAGAGCATTGTAAATCAACGGTCAAAGAAATTAATAAGTTGTCAGCGAAGAACATTTCTCGATCATCTTTAAAATGGTTGTTTGGGAAACTCAGCTATAATATCTTGTTGCAGTAACTGATTCATTGTACCAATACTACGAATTTTTGACATTTATTCTCTTGCCGCAATGTATCTTGACTCTTTGATGCATACGCTCGTCTAAATAATATTTAGTAATTCAGTTCGTACCGCAAAGAAAACACCACAGTTCATTATTACAAAAATTAAATGCTTGGTATTGTTTAAGAAAATCAAACTGGAAATGTGTAAACCATTTCGGAAGACACAGAGTTCTTTGAAAATTCTCAGTATATGATAAAATAGTAAGTCAGTAATCTTCTTTAGACATCTTTAGATTCAGACTATAAAATCTATGTCGCCTTTAATTAACCTAACTCAACAGTACAACGTTATCGGGTGAGTTAGATCTGTTGGAAAGCACTTGTCTTGCACGCATGGTGTTGTGGGATCGAATCCACGTGAAGTCTATTCATTCTTTCCTGCAACTACCATGTTGTTATTTTAAACTTTACATAAGATTGACAAAGTTTCATATTTTCAGAATATCTGTAACCGTACACCTCTGTATGGACCTGTTACAAGAGACGTTATTATCGATTCCACTTCATACATTTTTTTGCTCGTCATATTGGTATTATCGATCGTAGGAAATTGTAAAGTACAATACTTCCCAATTCCATAACATCCATACCATATTTTTTCCAAATCCGTTCAGCGATTTTTTAGTTGAATCATGCGGACTTACAGAAGGAAGGGCAGACAGACAAGAGTTAATTATGTGCACATCGTGCAAAGAACGTATAATAATCCATTTACAGTGAGAATCATACAAATTCCTTTAAGTACAAATTGAAGACTACTATTGCTGAAGCAGGTAAGATGTAATTACCACTGGAATTTTTAAGGGTTAAAGCAATACTTCCCCCCCCCCCACCGCTCATGTATATGTCGAAATTCCTGTCCACAAAGGAGGTTTTGGTAGAATTATTATCTTAAAATTCGAAAGTACATAGTTTGAAACTCAGCCAACACACTGGCGATTCCTAACGGGAGTTCCATGGTCTGTGTTAGTCTCTAGGTGAATGTAGAAATCGTGTACTGTGATAGTTGTCTACCAAATAGTTCCACATTTCTTAAATACTATCCTGCAATTCCCAGCTCGACACTACAAGACCTCTTCGGTTTAAAAATCGTTGTTAAATGAAAGAGAAACAAGCATAATAAGTCTTGCAGCAAACATCAATATAAAACCCCAGGAATCTTCTATTGTTTTAAAAATAACTAATTATAGTTTAATGTACGTCTTGTAAATTAGGAAATGGGATCTAATATTGCAAGTGTCTGGATTGTATTTATATTTTTTTTATTTAGTGTTCTGTCTGACGACAGGTCCATATGAACAGGATCCTTCCATCCTTTTCTCGGACTGGGACCTGTTCATATACGTTCTTGGCAGATGATCCAGAAGTGGTTTGCCATTGCCTTCTTCTGTGTGTGAATGGAGTAATTGTTTGGATGCCACGGAGAAACCGGGGAAGCCCCCGGAGGAAAACTACGTGTTGCCTAGACCACGGCCTTGTCCAACACAAGTTATAAATTCGGGCAACGCCGGGAATCGAACCCGAGACCCCAGGATTACAAGGCCAGCGTTCTAACAGCTAGACCACCGTGGCTTGTCTGGATTGTACAGAAACGTAAATTCGATTAAACTCACACAACTGATATATCAACGTGTTCTGTGCATTTCTTCAAGCACAGTATGGCGTGTCATCAGACACATGAAGTGTAGCAGAAAATGGGCGGGAGAATGTGATGGTTTTCCGTAGGCAGTGATGTGAAATACGTCACATCCTCTCGCCTGACCCGCAATCGCGGACAGCGGACAAGAGGAGCCTAATAACCTCTTACGTGAAAAAGCAGTGGCGTATTACTTAACGTCGTGAATCCTATAGGCCTACTTAGAACGATTTTCTAGGACGTCCCAAGAAATGGAAAAGGACATGATTTTAAAATTGAATAATGTCAGGAGTGTAGTATTTGAGGTTCTCACGGCGGCGAGAACGAATTTGGCTGTCTTCTTGGTTGTAACACCAAGTAGCCTGGTAGAAGTTTACTAACGTTTCAGAAGTATGTACTTGCTGTTTCCATCATCATAGCGAAGATGATAATGAAGACACCAAATATCTCTAAAGTTGAATGTGATTTTGATTTAAGGTATTCGTGCTACGTGCCTCGCCTGTGTTGCTCTATTTAATAAAAAGATTCTAGTATTATTAGGCGATGAGTAAAAATGATGAAATTTATCTTTATTTAATTTCTTAAGTCCTTTTATTACGTCCAGTCGGGTTCTCAAGGCGGCGCGTATAAAGATGGTTGTCTTCTGGGCTGTTCCGCCGTGTAGTCTATGCTTACTGCCTTCATTATTAGGAAGATTACAAGACGCAACAACCCAGAAGACAGACATCTATGTTCTCATCAGGTAAAATAAGGGGGACAAGAGAGTTTAGAATCTGTGAGGGTCCCTTAGGAAAAGGTAGCCTCCATGTTTGTGTCAATGACTTGGTATTTTGATAAGTCATGTCCCATTTAAAAATATTATTCCGATTTTACTTCCTAGAAATAGAGAATGTGTGTGAATCCACTGGTATTATACGTCCTTCCTTGTACATTTACATATTTAGTTCATTGTTTGTTTGTTTTTGTATTGTAATGTTTACTTTTATTATTTTTCTGTGTTTTTTGTTAGTGCTTGGCTGTTATTGGCCTTTTGGCTGTTGTGAAGCACTTAAATAAATGAATTGAATTTAATAACCAAACTACGGCTTTTGAATCGGAAGTCAGTTTTGAAAATTCTAGAATTTCTTTTGTATATACGGGATTAGGCAGTGTGTGATGTATACCCAGTAGCAGCAGAAGCTAAAAACTTGTTGCCCCTGCAGCGACCGGTCTCTCGGAAGATGCGCGCAGTGGATCATCGTGTACGTAGAATAGCTCGTCAGACTTACGTATTTGCGTCGCAGTGGTTCTGAACCGGAAACATTAAGTGAATGCCATATTTTTTCCTATACGTCTTCAACTCCTTTTTAATATTCATGATTCTCTATATCAATAAATACTGTATGTACCGGTTATTATTCGATCCGTTGTTTGTAACTAACACGTTAATAATTTATCACATGATCTGTCGTGAATCTATTTCCATAAATGTTGGAATATTGTCTCCGCAAACCAGTGGACAAAGAATATTTACTGTTTATTTTCATTCTAACTGTGATTCAAAATATTGAGAATCATTTATGTATCTTCTAACACTTGATTTCAAGCAGTCATATACTGGCTTCAGTTGGCGTATGTGGTTTAGTCTAATACTCGAATAACTCGATAGAGAACAGTCATTATCTAGAAGCTGAGAGTCGCACAGCCGGCCAAGAAATTGCTCGACTTTATGGAATCCGAATGTTCATTACCGCATTCAAAAGAGCGAGCCGTCGGTTCCCAGCCTTGTGATTTTACTTTACTGTTGTAAAGACGAATTTTTAGTCCTACAAATTATCCGTTTGAAATAAAATTAGATTCACGACGTAGGAATCTTTTGCGTTACGTGCTCCTTAATATTGTTTTTACAGAAATATGGGAATTAAAACGTCAGATAAAACATTTTAATTGAAATTCAACTTGGACGCCATTTTATCAAATATTACTCATCGTCTGGTGAATAACATCGATAAAATAAAAATTAGAAACACCTCCGTCTAATGGCAAAACTTATGCTTCGAATGTGATCTGTATATGTAACACGATAATTAAAAATAAACTTTATATCTTATGAAGTTTTATATTCGAAGAGTCTGTGAGATTAAAGCTCGCAGACAAAGTATAACATGGTTACGATTTCAGCCCGAGGTGCTAACTAACACCAAATACCAGTTTTTGTCATAATTTATTCAGTGAGAACGCAATGTCACATACGTCCCTGTAACAGGAGATACTGATCTTGCAGTAACCGGTTCAAATCCCCTCCGGGTTACAGGACATGTTGATTGTAGTTTCCGCGGCTTTACTACCGAAGTAGGTCACAGCAAGGTGCTTCCAAATTCTTAAGTTTGGACCGTTATTAGGTTTGCCAATCTTGTATTTATTGTTGGTTTATTAAACGAAATTGTTACGTGTCTAATGATACAATTATTGGTGAATAAAGAATGTGGAAGGGAAATGATTTGAGATAAGCCTATCAGGCAATTGCAGAATTTGTTTGGAAGAACTGAGGAAAACTACGAAAACCGTGAGTCAGGATAGCCAATCTCGAAGCCGAGACTTGATCCCGAGGGTATAAATCCTAACCACATTTGGTTTACCATCTAATTTAACACTGTGTAACGGCTACAATTGAAACCGAGTCGTGTAATAAACACGAAAAAAGAAGGAACTCCGTTATATCAGTAAGCCTACTACGCCGATGTAAGTTATGATGAATGGGAGTCCATTCGCTTTGATTGCTGCTACTGCCCCGAGCTACCGTGCATGTCAGATTATAAAACAGAGTTAATACGGACAGAGCGGAGCAGGTTGGTATCTGTCGTCGTCACGCGAAGAATTTCCCCTGGCCGAGTCTTCTACTGGAAGCAGAGAAGTTCAAACACGCATCCGAATGCTGTAGGCACAGCTAAGGGACACTAATGGCCTTATCTGAATGAAGGTCAGTCAGTGGCATGATATAAAATGAAACAAGGATGAAAAGCCTTATTTCAATTTGTAGCTACATTTATTGTCCAAAGGGCGTTTTTAGTTTTCAGTACTTAATATTCATTTGGTGCAAAACAGCAATCCCTCGGCCAAATGCGGGCTTGCGATTAAAAAACATCGCGTTCGGCAATCTTATTTATTGCCTTGTGGAAAGTTTGGGGCTAGGAGAATCACCACGGTCGCTGTTAAAACTTAGCAAAGTCTGATTACATATAAAATTATAGCCAGAAAACCCCAAGGGAAGAGATTACAGGGGAGAAACGAGGAGGAATATGAAGATAAAATAAAATTAAAAGTAACTTTTTACACTGTCAACTTTACTTATACATGTTTTACGATACAGATTTAATATAACCGTTTATCAAGAATTTTATATACGTATTATCATTGACAGACATGTAGTCTAGTAGAAGCCTATATGTTGCTTACAAAATCATTTGAATATATTTGAGTTTCTCACGACGGTTTTAGGGAAGATGGAAGCAGTATGTTCTTCCAAAACGTTGGTTTCTACCTAGAAGTCCAGTAGACAGTCCATAGATAAGAGGATTGTCTCGGGATAATAGATCGAATAGAATAGATTACTTCTCCAGTTTTTACCTGAATACAAAGGAAGTTATAGCTTCAGAAATTTAGTAGTTTCTAAGGTTTTAAGACTTTCAAAACAGAGGATGGACAAATCCTAGAAGAATAGTTTTACGAATTCAGTAATTCCTTGAAACTCCTTGAGAACTCCCGGCCTCTAAACCTTATTCCAAACCAGGTAAACTCAAACCACATTCTGACACCCTATTTCTTTGAAATCCATTCTAATATTTATGTCTCATCTAAGCCTGGTTTTCCCAAATCGCTTCCCTTCTACAAGATTTCCCGATTAAAATGCTGTACTCACACGAGTCTGTAATGTTTCTTAGGCGAGGGCAACTTTTAGGGCATTTTAATTCAAAATGGCACAATATGCTTCACGCAAGTAACTGTAACATTTCCAAACATCAAATTTATTGTTATAAATCCATTAATGTCATACATAAGCATGTGTACACGTATTTTAACCCTACCCAGAATAAGAAACTGCAAGGCGTAAGCAATGATGGAACGTCCTTTCCCTCAGAAGCTAGCAATTTTAATCACATTTAAGAGCTGGTAAAAGATTTTAAGTTTAATTAGTTAGAAGACAATTCCCTTGTTTCTCATCTGGTCCCTTCAGTCTGAGTGACACGTATCCCAAATTTTCTCGGGTGTATTTAGAGCACAAGAATGGAGTCACAAGATTTACCAGAGGTACTGATTAAATTATTTAAATTTAAATACCAGTTGCAACTGGCTAAGTACCTAACGGCTGGGCGTAGTGATTAACATCAAATTATTCAAACACATGATTTATAACACCGGTTTTATTTTAGATGCTCGGAGGCTGAATCTTTTAGGCTTCAATAGCTAGGCAATATATTAAATTTCATAACAGATCTTAGTCCCCGCTGTTATAGATATTCCCGAGAAAAGTAAATCGAATCTCCTGTTAGGTCACCAGAAGTTGCTAGAAAGTTCAGACCAGGTTTAAGATTAACACCACTTCAATTATTGGAATAATTAACAGGCTGTATATAAAATATATGTCGGTAAAATAAAGGTCTAGATCGTCCCAGAATCTACAATATAATTTTAATAATCCATTTGAAGAATGAGTGATTTCTTTTTAGTTAACGACACCGACTCAATTGAAGAAGTTTTACGTTTCTCGGGGGACTAGATCTTGTACGTTTCACTGACGGAAGCAACTTACTCTCAGCTGATAAGCTTGTAACATGCACAAATTTTATATTTTCAATTACCATTCAAGCTTTCGGATTGCAGGTTCAAATCACAGTCGAGGCACGGATGATTGTCCGTAGTTTTATCAGTTTTCCTGTGCTCTGCTTTGTGATGGGCTGATCTCCAGTACAAGGAGTTATATAAAATGCATAGAAGTATGTATAATTTCGAAACCTAATTCTGAATTGGAATAAAGGGAGGATTATTGTAGGATTTGAAGTTTTCACGGTGGTGCGTCTGAAGACAGCAATTTTCGGGAGGATTATTGTCATAAAGAACAATATTCAGAAATGTTTAAATTTATTATTGTCGCATTATTTTGTCTTGTATTCTGGTTACTGCTAGTCTGCAGTAACACACAGAGTTATCAGGAGCAACTATTCTGTTGTAATGTTCATTAATCTATTTGCGTGAATAAATGTAAGGAATAAGAGATCAGTTACAAAATGTTTGTAAATTCATAAAAAAAAATTGGTCTAGGCCGCTGTCTAAGCTTTTGAGTGATATTTACATCAAGAAGGAATAGGTGCACTTTGGTGACGAAATTATCAAGACAAAAACTACAAATGCTGTTAACAGGAACAACGAATCGACGAAGAAAACAGGAAAATTATGGTTAAAAATATATCAGTAAAGAAAGAGTGGTATAAATATAAAAATAAGAACACATAAGTTATGATTTTGGGTGTAAATGACTAGCATAGGGCTGCATTTTAATGAACTGGTGGCACACATTTATACAGCTAGCAGCGAATAATTATCGGCATCTACTAAAACACTATACTGTTAATGTTGACAGAGTGCCGAAAGCACTCATGAATGACCCTGACAGGTTAGCACAGTGTTGCTTGTACATAATACTAAAAAGAAGAAACCCATAGGCCAGTTTTTCAATGGTGTTAAATGTGTGGCTTTAACATCCTGCCATAATGAAGGAAACGTATCATAAAACTGCAGGAAACTCAACACTTTTCGAGAGTCTCCCACTTGTGATTTGTTTTGGTAGTAACTTCTGAGATATAGAAGAATTGATGATGACTTAGGATGTGAGGCAAGTTGTTTCCTTTTTTGTGATTGTCATGTTTCGGCAGTAGGGGGTCCGACCTTGGTGGGAATTTGACCGCCCCCCCCCCCCCTCTCTCTCTCTCTCTCTCTCTCTCTCTCTCTCTCTCTCTCATTAGTCCCCCCACAGCACCCACACAGGTCGCGCGGAGCAATGACGGATTGGATTCTGAAGATGGCTGTCTTCTGGGCTGTTGCGCCGTGTAGTCTGGTAGAAGTTTACCATCAGACATCGCCCTGATGATAGAGGCAACATTCCATTCTCCGAGTCTTTCTGTGTTCCCCAAAGAGTATCATTCTACCTTTGCGTTTATATTCTCTGGTTTATTATGTGGGGATGAACAAGGGGACCCGTTAGAAGCCCAGTTTCGTAGACGTAGTTCCACCCCTTCATAAAAATGTGTCCCCATTTAACAACAAAATTGAATATAAAAAAATAAATTCTTATTCATTGGTAATGTCGAATGTGAAAGGGTATGGATGGATGGTTACGACTAAGAGCTCTGGAAGCGTTGAAGACCACATTTAAAGCTGTCTGAACATTTTCCCAGAAGGGCATAGTAAGATAGCGATAAAGAAGTTAGAATAGACAATTCCCTCCCAGGATTCGAGCCGTGATCCTTCCTAATGTCATCCTGTTGGTAATCCGCAAATTCTTGAACAGATAATACGGGCAGATGTGTTGCAAGTGGCTTATTTAATTGATTTATTTTCCGGAAGCTCATTTGGATTGATTAAGGATGCCAACGAAACGTCATAGAAAGCAGTCGTTCTGATACGAGGTCCTTCCTGTTTGAATTCAGACGCGTCAACACTTTTAAAAAACTCACCGGTAACTGTAAACAACCACTACATTTAAAATTCTGTGTTTTGTGCACAGTTTTTCCTGTGATTCTCAGAATTACCAGTGAATTTTTTAAAGAGCATTAACGAAACTGATCTTTGTAATTTAGACGGGTTTTGAGTATATTATTTATAAATATTATTCACTTGAGCTTCGTGCTTCAAAGGATTACGGCAAAGTTTTGTTGCCCTCGGAGATATGAAACAGCTGTAGAGTTCATTCTCCAAAAATCATCCTTTCCCATCAAATAAATACACGGAATCACGATTCACCTTTTAACGGCTTTGATGCTTTTTTTCTCTTTTTTTCCGTTTGCTTGCACGCGTCGCACGTGCCTCGTGTAGTCAGTCAACCGGCTTGCTTGTTCTTCAGGTCTTTTTCAAAAGGTCCCACGAACAATAGACTGTAGCTACTGTGTGTCATGCAAACCTGCCTAATCACAATGCTGCTGTTCAGTTCGCAGTAAGACGTGTCGGAAACAAAATCTGTGTTGAACGTAAACCTGTCTTTAGAGGAATGTTACATGAAGAATTATGTGAAATAGCATCTAGAAAGGAGAAACAAACAAATTTAACGAATGAATCTTTTGGATAGGTTTTTGTTAATATAATTTTGTTACGTGCTCTATAAATCCTGGAATTTATTTCAGAAATATTCCTGTAATACACAAAGAGTATTTATACCCAATAACCTATACATCTGAGAATAAAAATGATGTAATTAAGGAAAGAACTCCGGAAAAAGGAATGAAAATAAATGGAAGGAAAAAATAGAAGAAAAATTAAAACAGTATACAGCTTAGGATGTATGTAGTGAACTTACAACAGTTTTCTGACTTTTTCTAGCGGATATTTGCTCCTATCTGAAGACAGACATGAAGGAACCAGTTTCCTAAATGTCATAAAGAACGCTTAAATGTATTTATGTTTGGTGTCTTAGGCAACGAGCAGTCCTGATACAACATAAAATACAGCAATTAATTGAGACCAGTGTTACCACTTCAATGAACTCGCATCTAAGTATGATTCTTATAATCAACTCCTGCCACTAAAATACGATTATTAAACAACATAAGACCGAATGCCAAATCTCGGCTTGAACACAGTCTCTTACGATATGTTCGTGATTACACTTAGTTACATTCACATATGAGTTAAAAAAATTCCGTACTGGGTTCATCAATATCTTCTCCATCTTATAATTAAAAAATAATTTTAATGTTCTGCGTTGCGTTGCGTAACTTATGTAGACAAATGCGTGTTATGAAAATCAGTTTTAAACAACGTAGAAACGAATGATGCAGGCGTCTTAGAAACTGTAGCATTAATTTGTATTAGGCAGTATTACAGACGTGTAACGGCAGGTATAAAGCGACAAAAAAAAACAGAAAGGAGCTAAAGGTAAAGGAGAAGAGACGTAACTGTGTTGTAAGACGCATTGACAGTAGATGGAATATGACACAACCGCAGAACAGTGCGTATCGACGGGTGGGGCCATTTTCTTGAACAGCAGTAAACAGAAAACTCTGAAGTCAATGACGCGTAGTGAGTGACACAGCTTCTAAACTAGAGTAAGGTTAGGTTACAACAACATATGATGGCCGGTCATTTAACAGCGACACGAATGTCACGCAAAAGCAGGTTTATCCGAGCTACTGCAGTCGGTATGAAACGCATTCCGTTGTGACTGACTTTCAGACTGTACTACTTTCTGCTAGAGATGTGTTTTGTCTGCTTAATGGTGAATTCGTATTAGAGATGATAAACTGAAACAAAAGGCATGTGTTTAATTATATAACAGGCAATTTGAATGTAGGAATTTCAACAGAACTTGATATATGCTTGGCTTGCAGATTATTTAAAGATCTAGTGCAGAGGTTACTAGTAGCAGTAGATAATGGCTGTTCTTCTATAAAAATTATTCCTTGCCTTTTCTATAATCCAAAAGTTTAATAATATGTGCTACTTATCTCTTTCGTGAGCCAGCAGAATCCAGTCTAAACTTTCACACCACTTTTTAAAAATCTATTTTAACAGTGTTTTCCAAACGTTATCAATTTGATACTGTTCCTTTAGGCTTTCGCACTAAAATTCTGCATGCATTTCTCATGCTACATGCCCGCCCATCTCATTTTCCTTCATTTGATCATCCTGATAATATATGAAGACTGCAAAATATGAAGATTCTTATTAAATGATTTTCATCAGCCTCCTGTTACGTCATCCGTCGTATGTCCAAATACACTCCCCAGTTTTCAAATATCATTTATTTGCGTTCTTCCCTTAGGGCGAGAGACAATGTTTCACACCCATACAGAACTCACAAGGAACGTAACTTTGAAGCCGAAGCTCGTTTAAATAATATTTAAAAAATCAGTCCGTACCTCAAAGAAAACACAACACGTCTCCAGTACATTGATCAACTAGTTTATGCTGTTTGAGGAAATAATAGCTGTTTACTCGGAAAAACATACGAAAACCATAAATATAAAATGGGGCGTTCAGTGACTTTTTAAGCAGGTGGTACGCACAGTTACCATTGAGCTTTGAAAGGTTAATGTGCTAAATCGGCGTTTGTCTGGAGTCTGACGGGAACCAGGGAAATTGTTAGAAAGGCCGGTGACCCGGTCTACTGTCTACACCACGCATGCAGTCTTAAGAAGCCTCGGGCCTGATCTAGTTTTCTCATCATGGCCGCGTGCCGTGATATTACGTATCAAATAAATTATTACCAGCAGTCAGTTAAGTCTGAAATGAGACTAATTTAATGATTAAATAAAATCTTGAGTCATTCAAATCGAAACGAAGATCTGGATGTCACAAAACAAATTATAGATTATAGTTTTTTCTGCCAAAATTTCTAAACTTCACACTAGCCAGATTAATGAGGAACCCTACATCAGTTTGTGTGCTTTCGCGATTTGTAATATTAATATTATCTATACTGTGAGATGCCTTCCGTTGAGGAACGAATAGGCCAACATTCTGTTACTTTTGAAAACATTTGTTTAACAGCGTGTCCTGGCGTAGGTCTATTTTTCCTCGTCTTAAAAATAATTTTGCATCAACATTATTAATTTACCCAGAGAGACTATCTTGAGAAGCTGACAGACAACTCAGCCATACGAAATTTCGCTCTTTTTTAAAGCTCAAAGTGTATTAACGTGTTCACATGTTCCTGTCACTGGTGACAGCTTAATCCAGACTTCATACTTAAATCAAGTTTAAATTGTATATACAGTATTGCGCTCATATCTGCGTCTCTAGCTGCATATAACAGTTTGTTGTCAGATTTCCTGAGTTGATGTTCTTTCCACGTATAGAAGAGATACGACACGAACGATCGTGGACAAAGATGCAGTGAATAAAGATCATGTACGAATGATAGCTTATATGGAATATGGTATAGTCTGTAGTGTAGGCTGGTTTATCTACCCAGTGTGTGGACGTTTCGTTTCATTTTCAAAGGGCATCACACTCACAGAAATATTACGCAGACTAAACTTAGACACTTGAAAGCACAAGCAGACAAATCAGACATTTTCCTTTTAGTGTACTTTCTCGGCGGTATGTTTCTAATTAGTATGAAAAATCTGTCCACGTGTCTACCCGTCTGGACTCCCCGTAATTCTCTCAGTGAACAAGATTGAGTGCGTCTCTTGTAGTCCATTTCAGACTGATGCTGCATTACCCACACTTCCATTTAGAACAAGTGTTTCACTTGGCCGGCTGATCTAAAGGCAACGCACATCCATCCACTCGGCCCGGCTTGCTGTCTTACACAGCCCAAGGAAAGCGTGGATTTCATATGACTGTCATCAGACAAAGACGTCTAAAGACCCCTAGCATGATAAAACACCAACTCAATGGAGTAGAGTCTCTGTTAAGATGATTTTAGTCGCTTAGTTAATAATAAATTTACCGGTCTTTAATAAAACTTCAGGCTAATTATCGTGCAAATAAAATACCTTTATCGTACTCTATCCTGAGACAGATGGATCTTATCCGAATCCTTCCACTTTAATAATATTATCCTCCCATTTATGCTTACCTCTTCCGAGTAGTTTATTGCCTTTAGGATTTTTGTTCAACATTTTGTATGACTTTTTCATCGCTCTAATCAGTTCTACATTCTGTGTCTCTCTCCTTCATTTCTAAATTAAGGGATGTATAAACACCTCTGAAACGTCGGTAAACGTCTGCCAGACTACACGGAGTAACAACCCAGAAGATAGACGTTTTAAGTTTTTATGTTTTTATATGGATTAAAACTTGGTCACTCGCCTTTAGGGAAGATTGTCGATGGAAGTTGATGCGTATGTGTCTTGAAAGCATTTGGACATAATATAAGGAATAAAATACAGGATACTTGAGAATTATAAGATCAGCTGGAAAAATTAAGTATAGACAGAAGGGCAATTTTAAACTGAATCATCAGACAAGCATTGTGTGAAGTTAAAGATTGTATTTAAGTGGGTAAGTGTGTGGTGATTGGTGGGCTATTTTCAACAATTTAATGAACATTTGGTTTCTATAAAATGGAGAGGAATTTCCTTATCAGGTGAGCGTCACTTAGCCTTTTCAAGGAGGACTATTCTCCATAGAGTTATTAAAATCACCTGTGTTAGAATACGGTCATCTGATCTTGCATATTAGTGCACACGAGAAGCGACACCATCAGTATAGGACTAGGAATTTATTATAATGGGAGGCAACGTATTGAATATGTTATAATGAAGTACTTGGGTATTATTTGTCACTGTCAGATATGCGGTTTAATATTGACATTATATGCCACACTGTTCCATGAATTGTCTTTGCAACAGGCTACAAGTGGGTCACTCTGACAATATTAATAACTGCTCTACAACACATCCTGGCCTTCATAATGACATAGATACCGAGTAACAAGTTTTATGAACTCATTTTTATGTATGCGGACAGTAAAGAATATTTGCTTATTAAAATAACAAATTATTCCAAAACTCGGTAGGTCCAGGATAAAAGAGTAATATTATATCAAAAGAATAATTGATGCTTTACAGCCCATATTTTATATAACGTGAAATTTAACAAAAATATCACTGTATATAAATAAATAAATAAATATATATATATACATATGATACCGGCAGATAGTGGAAGTAATAAGGAAGAAGAATGCTTGTTATTCAATTTGGGCTTAAAATTAATTGAGAATATTATTCACTTCGGAACAGTAGTTCAACACCAGATGAATACAACGAAGAAGAATAATAAGTAGTTTTGTATGTTGGCATTAATTAGCAAAGGCATGATTTGGAAAAAGTACCAATAGAATGAATATTTCCACTCTTATTTCTGTTTTATGTCATTTATTTATTTAATTCACCGTCGCTAAATGCCTTTACATAATTTGTGTTTTGTGCCCAAGTCGTATGTAAATTACGAAACCCCTGTAACATATTTGATGATTTTATTTTACTATTTACACTACAAATTGAGTAACCATGGCAATATAGAGAGTGAAAACAGAACCCGTATCCAGTATCATAAATATTGAATGTTATTTTTATGTTTGTGAAACCTTAATTTTGCATTTTGGCGACTGTGTAAAAATAATCTGTCCCACCATCACCAATGCTGAAATTAATAGGTTCATTACAATAATATTCTATGAGAAAAGTCATGTCAAAACTGTATTTGACCTTAACTACTTTTTTTAAATCTACAATCCTACGGATTGGTCGCCACCCCATTACGGGTTTTGTCTTTGCTTAGGACTAGTAAAAAGTTTAAAAATGTACTCTGTAAAACAAAATTTTAACAAAGTTTTAATGTTTAATATTAGGGCTTGTTTAAACCTGGCTTATTTATAAAACAAGACCGAACTTATTGAAAAGATTTTAAAAGACAAGCTTCCAATCATTTCGCTCTGTTATCTAACTGTGCACAAGTTTCTTGTAACTGGGCGTGTGATACACTAAACACGTTTTAGAATCTATTAGATTCTATACTTATAAATGTTATAATTGCGAAAGATAATAATAAAAGTTGTTCTGTGTAGGTAGGTATCTTGCAACATGTTGACTCCCGTTCAAGAAGTCCTACCGAACGTCTAACAGTATGTTTCAAAGGCTGGAAATTTTCCATCAGACCAAGGCTTCTATGACATGCACAAAGCCCCTTGAAGAAGAATTATAAACGTAAAATTCGGTTCCGCCTTATTTCGTGTCGGCTGTATACCCACAAATAAATTTTTAATTTCTACATAAAGTGTAAAACTGGGCTACGCAATAAATAGTGATAAATGCTAAGGTCTGCCTATTAGTGAGCCGCCTGACCACTAAAACTTTTGAAATTTATTACTTATGAAGACAATAGTATTTTTATTATCAGTATTATTAAATACCTTAGTATTTTGGTGCGATTTTTGAGGTATTTAATAATATACCATTTTTGTAATATGCGACGTATAGACCAGAATTCGCCACTGACTGTGAGAATTTCTTCATTCATATTAATTAATCTACAGATCAGTAGATTACATTTAGTAAATTTTGTTTCATCATTCTATTCATGTATTTCTTAGTTTATTGTATGTTATAGGCCTGCTTGAATATAAAAGATATTTTAATAATTTAATTTTCATATAATAAACTCCAGTTCTGCCAGACGTACTACGAAGTACGACACGTGACATACTATTCGATCATTGACTTCTAAGATCGTTTTATTGCCATCTCATTGTTTTGTTTTTTGGACACTGAAAACGTGATGAATAACAAAGGCGATTAACTGTTAAGGATTGAACGCATCTTCACAGTCTGCATATGAAAACAGAACATTTAACACATAATTTCATTAAAATCAGACCTGTGTAATAAAAAGGACCACAAAATTATGTGGTGGTGGTGGTGAAAGTAGAAACAACGCCACAGGCAAATAGTAGCAGGTCGAAACCACCTGTTTCCATAACTTAAAATTTATTAATTATATCCCAGTTTAACAAATGTAAACCCGAAATTAAGAAAAGGTTTTGTGAAACTATTCTAATGTCCGTCATGATGCTAAACGTTTCGGTGATTATGTACCATCGTACTGTGTTATTTATACCAAATGCTCCGCACTGCCTCCGGGCTTTCTCGTTTAATGCTGAAGGAAATTATTCGATTTAAGCTCAATCTTTAATGTATTTATAATCAACCCACGATGTATAAAATATAGCCAGAATTGTAATAAAAAGTATGAGCGTGCAACTGGAAGTGGTAGCGCAAATATTAAAACCTCAAGACATGTCATTATGTGAAATGCCGACGAATATCTCTACTTAAGTTTTTCGAAATGAGCTAGTTCCTTTGTTACTGGGAAGGAAAATAGCTTGCAGCATATGACTTTAGGTAACTGAAGGATGGGATTATTCAGAATAGGTTACAAATTAAAATAAATTTTTTCATCTTCATAAAGAAACAAAAAGTTAGCCTACATTTTAACTGAATCAAATTGTGTAGTTCTTAACTGGATTACGGCTGGAATTGAAAGGTAGTTATTGGCATGAAACTCAGTGGCTGATTACTAGAACGTGAATTATATAAACAAGTTTCGTTTCTAATATTTAGTCTGTGCTTCAGACGTTCTACAGTTATCTGAGGGGTAACACTCGAAAGTAGTTTTAAAAAACTAGAAAGTTTTATAAAAGTGTTGACAAAATAATTGTAACAGTCAACAAGTATCGCACTCATACAAAAAGAGAAGTGTTATAGTAAAGATGGATGACTTTTATTAACATCTATCCGTGGTGCATTAATTTAATTACTTATATTCTGAAACATATAGTCAAGTAATAGTAATGCAGACATCGTACTTCAGTGCTTTTCAGTGCTGACGAATCATCTTAAGGTGTTCAAATAATATCACGTTGAATCAAAGCTGAGTAATGCAGAACATAGGCTTTATAGAGGCCTGTATTACGCATAAAGGAACTCGGTGTAATAAAAAATTGAGCACTATTTCTCCACATTGCTTCTTTACCTGTAAATTCTTCTGTACCACATGAACGAGGTTAATCTGACATCCTACATCCCACACCGTCATTTGATGGCGGCAGACAGGTTTTGTTCTCATTTAGTTACATTCGCGAAATGTAGAACACGTTTCGCTTCTTCGAAGTCGCCTATTTTATTTTCTTCGTATTTCTAACACGTGTCTCAGTGCCTCGGTTATGTTACGTCGTCTGTTAAGTGTACGAAAACACCCAAGGTTACAAGACTGCGAAATTGCGACCTGGATGTGAATTTATAATTTGAGACGATGAAAGAAGTCCAAAGGAAGAATTTTGCATTTGCCTCTATGGGCCTTTCAGTGTCGCGAGCGGTGTAAGAACCCGTTATCCAAGTACTCGTGGGACTGCATGAAGTGTCTGCAATGACGTCACGACAAATTCTGTCGTCAGCACTGCTGTTGCAAGCAAAGCATCATGAAGCAAGATGACATATGCCATGAACTGTCTGTTGAAGTAGATGTAGGCTGTGTATTACTGCTCCTAGTTTAAACCTGTCAGCCTAGCTTATACTCAAGAAACGTCCTGCATAAGGGGAGCGAATACCAGGTGCTAGAGACGAGACGATGAATAGCAGGATTGACGAGAAAGAAGAAATACTAGGGGGAGTTATCAGGAAGGAGCGAAAGCACCAAGGTGGTTGTATTTTGGGAGGGGGGAGAATACTAGTTCAGTTGCTGAAGAGCTTTACGTAAAGTTTCTAGGATTTTTTTAATTAGTCATGCTCTTTTATCATTTATCATTATCATCAACGTAGAAGGATCTGAATTAATTGTCTGTTTCTGAACTCTCTCTGTGTGTCATTTCAGGGTCTGACGGTGCTGAAAATATCGAATCTGATTTTTGGATTTCAAAGTGTCTACTTATAGGTGGAAACCACTATTTCTAAGAAACATGTTGTCTTCATCTTGAGGTCTGTGTGTGGATGTTATCCCAATTTTTTTCAGGATATATTCATTCTAATAGTTTCTGTGTTCTGGCGTTTGCTTGATATTCTTTGTTTTCATAATATTGCTCTGTATTGTAGCCGAAACTTCTGACAGTCTCTTTACTCCGATAACTCTGAGAACATCTCTTACTCTACACTGCTTCTGATTGTGTTTGTGTTTTTCAGTTATCCTTACACGTATATAAAATAGCAAGTTTACATGGCAGCGATATCCCACGAAGTCTTCCCATTCGATCAGCCGCGTCGATACGAAACGAAATCGATGCTTCAGAGATTGCATCTGTCCATGTCGTCAAGAAATAAAATCATCAGTCTTCCAAATATTAATTTTTAATCTGTGTCGGGGTGATTTTTCCCTCTCTACGCAGTTATACGTAACGTTACATTTAAAATGCAGTCCTACTTGTCATGAACCCCTTCAGACACAAAACGACGAAACCAATGGAAATATTGAATTATTTAACCCCGTATACCACTTTTGCAGTTATTAACAAACCTTTAAATTCTTACAGCTGTTTAGTAGCTCAATGAGCACTTGTAGACAAAATCTTCCTGTGTTCCTAAACCTGGTGTTTGATAAATGCGTGTTGAAGAGGGAGTAGCAGCGGATAGGAGAATTCAAAATTATGTTTTAAAACCCGAACGGAACACCTACGCTTACATCAGAGGATAATATTAAACGTAACCTAAACGAAATAGCGCGTTAGGCTCAGGAAAGGGACTGGCTGTTATGAACATGATAATGAAAGAAATTTGTATATTAACGGAACGATAATTAGCTTCTTAGTGATTACTTCGCGTCATGAAGTAAGTTTAAGTCTGACGCAAATACAAATATAATGTTCTTGCACTTTACACTGATCTAAAAGAGGAGTGCTTGTTGTTAACTCTTTCTGTTTTATTTTGTCATTTTGTAGAGGTGTTGATAAATTACAATAAAATATGTAACAAATCAAAATTATTACCAACTGTGGAAGAATGATATAGTGGAATAAAATAGAACTGTGTATTAATAGGTAATAGGTATTTCGTGGCCAAGTTAAACGTACAGGCTTGAGCAAAGTGAGAAGAATGTCTTGAAACACCACGGAATTAAATTTGATAGATAAGAAAAAATGCTAATAACAGAAAACTGAGCACAGAAGCTTTAAAATAATAACTTAGTTTGGAGTAAAAATTATTACCATTCACTGCAAATGCAAATAATAATTGTTTTGCAATGGCAGATTGATTCTTGCCACTGGACTGCCGTTTTGGTCTCGCAATTGATATTTTTACTGTTTCTAATTTTACTAATTTTCTGACATCGAAGTCCATCTAGAATTACAACGCCAGTTTCTCGTTTTAAAAATGTTTTTTTAGGGCTGATAGCTTCGTATTAATTATGAGATAGAAGCCCATAAGCTGATACTTTAAGAAAACAGTTTTACAGAAGACCATTTTCAGAGTTGTGCAGCTAATATATAAAGTCACGTTTTCTGGCTATGAGGTTACATTTTTCACTGATTGTATAGCTTTGTATTTTCGTGTGCATATGGCAGCTTTTACCTGACAGAGATCGCCACTAGACTTTTATTTCAAATGTTATTCAAAAACTGGTAGAAATGTGTATATCAGCTTATGGATTTGCATCACCTAATTTAAGTCAATCGTTTCAGATTCTCCGAGAAATGACAAGTTTTTGTATTGTTTCACTTATCAATTTAATGCAGATAATCTACTCTATTTCTTTAAAATAACAATAGCCTTCACTAGGTTAATTGTAACTGCTTTTCTATTAATGTGAAAGCTATATTTATTAGTCATTTACCTAGCTATTTACATTTGAAACAAACTGGAAACTCTTTAAAAATATTAATCCAGAGAAACAAGAAAAACATCAACAGTAGCACTCTCTTCTAATACTCCAAATTAATCTTAACTGTCAGAACAAAATAAATAGTAGCGAGACAGTAAAAAGCAAATCTTCACACCTCAGCACTTTCTAAATAAAATTCTAATGAGTATTTCATACAGACTGTTGTATATATATATATATATATATA
>NW_019059726.1:336333-361015 GCF_000696155.1 Zootermopsis nevadensis
CTGTTTGCTTTCACTTTCAGGTATCATTAATATCTCTAACGCCCGCACTTTCTGAGGTGCGAAACATGGCCGCTCCAACAGTGAGATCGTGTTTTCGAATCCTGCTTAAAAAGTAATAGTAGTAGTCGATTATCTGTGCAGGGCATACAGCACAGTTCCGATTATCCGACATTACATTTTATCCGACATTGGGGAAGTTACTAATTTTTGATAATGTAGTGATTTGTTTCATTAACATGTCAAGAAAGTGGTTGTTTCCATCTAACAAAAACTGGAATTCTTGCAGAGACTTGATATATGTGAAATTATGGCAGAAGTAACAGAATAATATAATGTCGGTCACGTTACCCTCTTGTTTTGCGATAGTCTTCCGTATTATCCGACCGTCCTTCGGTTCGCGTTAGGTCCGATAATCGGCATTCTACTGTACGAACTAAATAGATGGCATACTGAACCCGAAAGTTCATCACCGAATTAACCAAAGCCCTCCATCGGATCCTGTCCTGGGCCAACAAAATCCAGTCTCCATCAACTCCTATCTCCCATAGATCCCGCCTGACATTATCCTCCCATCTACGTCTAGGTCTCCCCAGCAGTCTCTTCCCCTTAGGTTTCTCGAACAATACTCGGTGCACACCTCTTGTCCCATCCATGCGCGCTACATGCCCTGCCCATCTTATTCTTCTTAACTTAATCACCCTAAAAATGTTGGGAGAGGAGTAGAAATTTTTAATCTCATCAAGATGTAGTTTTCCCCAGACCCCATCGTCTTCTCTCTTAGGCCCAAATATCCTCCCTATTCTCAAACACCTGCAATCTATGTTCCTCCGTCGGAGTAAGAGACCATGTTTCACACCCATACAAAACGAGCAAAATTATTGTTTTCAATGTGCTGTACGTGGTAACAAAACGTATACCAGTAATTCTTACATTGCATTATTATTGATCACCTAATTAGAACACTGAATTATTTCTTAACTTTGGGTTAAGGATTGAGACCGGCCGATTAACTAACAAACCAAAGGCAGTAACTCTGTTGTGGGAGAACACGTAGGTTCAAAACATACAAATATGCAATAAGAGAAGGTTTATGTTTTCACAAAATTCCGTGTTAATTAAGATTTGAGGTTTCCGCTGCAACGACTATTTAGATCGTTGTGTTATGGTCTGGTAGATATTAACATACGTTTCAGACGTGTTTACCGCCTCTATCATCGTGGTCTAATCCCTCTGATAATGGAAGCAGTAAGTTATTCAATAGTATTATTTATTTTCATGCACATTTATTTACTTTACTCATATGCATCTCTGAAGTAGTTTGCGCTATTTCTGTAATGATACTTGAAAATGTATTGAAATCCCGAAGATGGCTGTCTTATGGGTTCTTGGGCCATTATGTCTGGTAGATTACCAGACTACACGGAACACCAAAGCAGAAGACAGCCATCTTCAGACTCACAGCTGTGAAAACCTAGAATCTTGAACATAAATTTTATTAATTTAACGTAAATATTTTTACGGTCACAAAATAAAAAAAAAATTAACACATACCTTAATCTATTATTTATGTTGAACTCCAGAAGTGTTTGTAACCATCAACCACGCAGGTAAAGCGAGAATCAAATGAGGAAGATCTACCGTGTTACACACGATTTTAGCCTTCAAGTTGGTGAAACACGGGAAATTGTAGTCGTCAAAACCGATACTGGATGTTAGATACGAATAAGCACAATTCACCTTAAATATGTAAATATTACCATAAAGTGTTAATACTGAGTAGCTAGACAGAGATTCGGTGTAGCAACAAGTGAAGAATACAGTATAAAAGCAACCCGCGATCCTGTGCACGAAACGACTGACTGGCGTGGTACTGCTTGGAGCACTCAACTTTAAACTCAAAGATTGCGGTATGACTGGAGGAGGGTGCACCGGTGGGCCATGCGTCCTGGGGTTGTAGTGGTGGGGACCTGGGAAAAATTATGATGTCCAGGAGGGGGCGGTGGGGAGGTTTCAGATCACGGGGCGGAGTTTGTAAGGTTACCATGACCGTATAAGGAAGTTCACACACCAACACACACACACACACACGCAGTAGTGTGAAGAAGATAACAAAACAATGAACCGACAATTAAGGAACAGTACCGAGATCTTCAGGCAGCACATTTATTCTGTTTAAGCAGATTCTTTTATGCCAAGGTAGTATTTTCGTACATTTGTATTTGCACTAAAATTGTGTCTGATTAAAGTCATTGTCGAGGAAAATTTTTTTAAGAATTTTTATTTCTGTTTCATGGTGAAAATTATAATTATCTGCGTAAAATCTATAGAAATATTAGGTACTGTCCGCCACAGATATTTATTTAACCTTCACTTAGGGCGGTGTAGAACTTATTGCACTCACTGCGCTTGCGTGGGTTTTGTCTCTTTTAAATATGAATTCCGGATTAGGGGTCGCTCTTATGAACGGCGCGTTAAGTCACGCAACATTTGTAAAGTTCGCATATAAAGAACTAAAGTCTGTTTCTTTCTCTTGACATGTTAGTAGACATCTTATTTATTCCTTTGTATACATCTAAACTTGTTGAACGATGCTTCATCAACTGAGGGGATTGGATAAGAACATTAACAGGACTGAGGTTGTCAATCTCTCTTAAAGGCACTGTTCGAGAAGAAAAAGTAAAATAAATTATGAATAAGCCCTGTCAGGTACCACTCGGGATTCAATCTTTGTAACTGTAGTACGTAAATAAAGCGATTCACCCGCTGCATCCGGATAATTTTGTTTTATAGCATAATATCCAGTGTTTGTCCCTTAATTTCTTCATTTGTCCCCTAAATCTGAGCCACAGTTGGCACATTTTCATGAAGCTTATTATTAAGATGATAGAACTAGTCACCTTCATATTGCGATATTGTATAGTCATCAGAATTGATCTGATGGCCATTCTAACTTCTGTTGTTGAAGTAACCACCACTTAAGACAGACACTGAATTTTTTTAGGTTAAAGGCTTTTAATAAACATGTATCTTCTGAGAACTGTAAGACAGCAACATGGCTGCCGCACGATATTAACCGAAGGGATATTTTCCCTTTCATATGATTGAAAAATGGAGATAACTTTCATAATTTTGCGTGGAAATAGATAATATAGATGTATAACCTCCTGCTTGAAAATGTCCTTTTTAAAGATTACACATGTTGGGAGGGGTATGGGTGGTAAAACTCAGCTTACTGTAGACCTCCTAACTAAAATAAAGTGAAATGCTTCGGAAACTTTATCCATGTTGGAAGATTCCCTTTAGGATATGTTTAGAAATGTAGGAAGGAAGGAAGGAAGGAAGAGAAGAGATATTAAAATAAACGTCTACAGAAGTTAAACATTGGACAAACAGAAATATTCCATTCCTTATGACTTAACGCAACTCCAAATCTTGACTAAACAAACAAGGAATTTCACATTCTCTTTCCTTCAAAGGCTTCAGCCAGTATTTTTTAGTTAACTAAAGATGTAAATAAACAGTTATATGTAAGTTAGTGATCTGTCACTTGTAACACACTGAGAATTTTCGTTAGTGAAAATTATACAGAAGTGGATCATTAAACCCGGTCACGGGGGGAAGAAATTTATTTTTATTAGCATCCATGAATTGGGGAGGAAGAAATTTTTGGTGTGTTTAGTGTACGTACATTTATATTTTTACCTACGCCCTCGTTTATGAAAACAATGTTCCTTACTACATTGCTGTAAACTATAAGAAATTCTGGGTCATATGTTAATAAATAAAACATGATACTTAAGAGACTAAATAATTCAACAGCAGGCAATAAGGCCCTGAAATATTTTTAAATCAGTTAATTGAACTTTTCCGCATCGATACTATGAAATCTAAGTAATTAACAAAGCATCCCATTCATTCAACATCGCTGGACCCACAGCATATGCTAATCTGTTGTGGCTAGGGACCAGTTAACGACAGAAAAAAATAATTACAATGGATATAAACAACCGTCGTTAAATTACATTAAGTACATTTTTTTATTCTGTGGTCGGTAAAATTACTGCAGTTGGACCGCATAAACCACGCTACGTTTCTAATAGTCCTGAATGTTTTACGAAGCATTTTTCTCTCTGAACTATGGAGAAGCATACTATATTAATGAGTGTAAAACGTGGTGTGATATGAAGATGGTGTCAGGAGAGAACCGGTTGACGGGTAGACCTGTATATATTTAAAATACCAGATTCTTTTCTTTTGGTTTGTATATCAGCGCTTAACCAACTACCTAACCGTACTGTCATGAGGTATGAATTGGAAAGGAAGCTATCGCAGCCTATTTTAAGGCACTATCCAAATATTTATTTAGAGGGACTGAGTTAAACTATAAGTGCATCAGGAGAGTTAAACTCGGAATTTTTCGACTCAGAAGCCGAGAGCTGACTACTCAATTACGACTATTATTTCTGTGCACCTGAGTGTAAGTTCTGTTCTTAATTGCAAGGTGAAAAATAATGCAGCAGCTTTAACTGCATTTTCTTAGGAACTGCAGTTGGAGGTGTTGATATTCTTTTAAGGATCTGATTGTGTTTGTGTGGTGTGCAAAACCGTTGTTTGCTATGTAAAAGAGAGTCAGACGGGTGGGGCTAAAATAAATCATGAATAAAAGAGACCAGGTGACAGTAAACATCAAATCAATGGACATGTATAATATTTTAAACGAAAACTTTTAGTGTCAAATTATTTGTAATATATTTTATTATTAATTTTATTTTATTAAAATGTCTGTTATATGCGCATGATGTTACTCGCCCTGATGATGGAGGCATCATGTACCTCTAAAACGTTGTTAATTTCTATCAGACTACATGGTACAACATCCCAGAAGATTAATCTTCATAGTCGCCACCGTGAGAATCTGAAAACTCATCTGCTTGAAGATTATTGCAATACTTTAATTAACTTATGTCAAAGAGTCGTGATGAAATTCAAATAAAAAATGGGTATATTTTATCAAGAGCATTGATCTTGCGCAATATATACAGTGTTGCACATCAGCGTATCAGTTACTGTAACCATTTAATTACATAACAATTTGGTAGCAGGAGGTTTTATTGCTAATACCAAATTCCGCAAATTGACACAATCCTTCATCTCCGACCCTCGTTTCCATATCACAGAGATGTCTTCCCGTTATTCGTTACTCCTCCGTGAAAATTTCTCAGGAAGTTTGAAAAACAGAATTCTGTATGCATTTTTAAAATCGCCAACCCATCCTCATACTAGCTACACGCCCAGTCTAACGCAGCTTCCTAGGTAAATGTTACAGATCGCGAAGTGACTTTGTTAAATAATATTCTACATTCCACACTTCTACAACTTTCTTTAGTTCAACATTTTACAAAACATTTGTTTAAAACACTTGTAATTCATGTCCTACCCTAAAGTAAGAGACTTGGTTTCATCAGTACTAAACAACTAGCAGAATTATTGTCTTGTTTACAAACGCCGACCTCTTGTATTGTTCCTTTGACAGAACATTTACATACGTAGAGCTGAATGCCTTGCAAGGTTAGCATTGTGTCTTTTATGCTCAGTTCTTGACAAGTTTGAAATGCGAGTCTAAACAAAAGCCTTTGTTATAATCTTGATTAAATTAGATGTAAACATTGATGCTGAATGTAGATGTCTCCACGTAATCAATATTTTCAGTACTAATATAGGCCTACATAATAACTATAATCGATTCAAGACAGGGAAAAGGGCGGTCATAAAATGAAGTTAGGACAACAGTCTTTGTTTTACTAATTTGCATACTATTTTATTTGTTCGATGAAACAGGTGTCGTTGCTGTGCTTTCAGCAATAAATTTTAGGAATAAATTTATATAAAACGTGGAATCTATTCCACGTCCGTCAAACATCTGAGACCGTTGAAATTACAGGCCTGTGTCCGACGTCCAAGTATCCAGATTTCTAACCCATGCCCCTCGGTTGAACAGCTGCTGTTTGTTCCGATTTATGTTTTCTGACGGAAAATATCAGATCGGACGTAACTCCTTGGGCCTCCAACTTATAAATGGGATAATTTTTAAGTAAAGATGAGATTGTTGTTTTTCTGAAATATGTTGGCCAAAAGGTAAACAGTTATTCCTGATTTGATTAACCCTTCAGAAAAAAATTGCTTAAAGCACGAAGAATCAACTCTTTTTAGTCAGAAGGCTACTTTGTTTAGGAAATGAAATAAATTTCAAGGTATTTTACGCTAAAAACTAAGGTAGACGTACATTGCGTTTACATGTGATGGCGTATAACTGTGAAAGCCGACTTACAAAATGACACGCCAATTATATAATACAAATTATGACTTGCCGTTAGTCAAGGAGCATCTAAAAAGGCCTACGTGTTGATATTCTGAACCGGGGAGGGGGGGGGGGACAACCATGCTTTAAAGTCGTATTTTATGAAATGTAAAGCAAACTATTAAATTACACAGAAAAGGCTTTAAAATATATTTTAGCTTGTCCGAAACGCTGGTCTTGTTCTGAAACCAAAAGAGGACGACATGAGGCAGCTTTATGGTGATGTACCTGCAAATGCATCGCTTACCTTTCAAAAAAAGCTGGTCAGTATTGTTCCTGTTGAAAATTGATAGTAGGTGGATCTGATTCTCCGTGGAATGCTGTATCCCTTCCGAAAGCTCCGAGGTGTCTCCAAATCACTTTCCTTTTGATGGATATAGGATGTATTGAAACAGTTATTAAATTTTAATTGAATTACAACACTATACCTACAAGAATTTATTTTTCAGAGAAGCTCGTCACACTAACCTGTTTTTTGCTTTATGACGCCATATGTACATGTGACGTTTCGTAGATCCTTTTTGCCTCCATCTTGAAGGAGAAAAGAATAGCAGATGGTCCCTGCCATTTATTATTGGTTTAAGCACAAGATACTCGTTAACACTGAGCCACCGTGGATGCCCGAATTCTTCTTTACATTAGCTAATATACAGTAAAAATATATTCCGTTCTTGTCTCTCAATTCTTTTCGTGTGTGTGTGTATTTTTCTACGAATTAATTTTAAAGGATTAAAATGACTGTGCTGTTATCAACGATAAACCACTAGTATCTAACTAGCTCCAGAAAGATCTAGCCTATGCGGGTGTGCTTTCTTATATATAGACTGCTTGTTTGTGTCACTTTTTTATTCTTTTTTTGTAGATCTATATTTGACGTCATATAACTTATTTCTGACCTCTAATGTCAATGCAGATTGTCAATAGCATATTAATATTCTTGTTGTCTTGCAGCTCACCCACATAAACAAAATACCGCATTTATTCTTGTGTTATTTCAGGGGTCATAAAAACGTTTGTATATATAGTCGTTGAACACTGTTTGTTTCTTTCTTAACGCGGGTATCACAGATTAAATAAATAACAGTGATATTTTTTTATTTCTTATGTCACAGATGTAGGCGGAATAATGAACGAACAATGTATTGTCGCTATAAAAATAAGTTAGGTGAATTTTGATTCCTTATAGCGAATTTTTGGCGTAAATACGTCTATATGGAAGGGTCATTCCGCAAAAAAAGTGTTACGAAAAAGTGTAACGAAAAAGTGACAGAAAAATGTGTAAGATCCGTATCAACAAATCGACAACAATGTGTAAATATGGACCGACAACAATGGTCAGCTTGCGTGCATTGTTATGTTACTTAGGAAACGTCATCTGTTTACTCGGCATTGTTGTGTTACATTACTGCCGTTAACAATTCGCTTTCGTAACAAGATGGATGACATTGAAGATAACATTACATTACATTACAGAGACATAAATATAGTTTAAATACAGAGACGTATTTACGTCAAATTCTCCGGAACCCTGGTTCCACTGTAACTTTTTAATTTCATATTTGGGGCAATAAATTCATACACTTTGTCTTTGAGGTGTCAAATAAGCGATATCTAAAGATTATAGAGGTGGAAAGTAAGAGAATAGATAGACAATATTAACAAATAAAATTATGTAGAGTAATTGTTACAATAATATTAAAATAAAATAGGATATTATTGCAACAATTCTGAGTTAATTATGTTTCGTTTCTACTTTTTTCTTGTGGGTGCTGTTAAAATCATGTGTCTGCTTTATCCATTGGTAGAGGGAAATTTTTCCTTGCATTTTACGGAATGATTATTCAATTATTAGGACTGTTTACACACCATTAGACTTGCAGATAAGAAGTGAGCAGATAAAACATCTACTGTTCAGATCATTTCTAGTTAACATTTTTCTAAAATTATACCAGAATTTCTAGAAGTTGTCTACCCGAATTTTTTCAGTGTTGCATAAGCTGGTCTTCTGGGTTGTGACGCCGTTTAGACTATTGGCTGTTGTCAGAATTTCAGAGAAACGTGTATCCTTCCTGAAGATGGAGGTAGAATTTTCCACTAAGGCTCTGTTAACAACCTACAAATCTGCAGTATTGCAAACAAGAATGCCCACAATCTATGATGGCACATGTCGTGGTTCTCCTCAGCAACAGAAACAGTGACGCTGACGCATCAGAATTAAACAGCCAGCTGGAAGCGGGGTTTGAACATCCACTCTTAAGACACAGCGCTAGACATCATCTGCTTATATTAAACAGAAATTTTATCGCATAGCCTCTCGGCCTTCAAGCAGAATTGTGGTTCTGTTGGCTGGAAAATTAATGAACATGAATTTCCGTTGATCAGTTAAAAGTTATCTTAATCACGATCAGCGATGACTTCAATTTCATCCCACGCTTAGTAGGCGAAACATTGTGAATGCTTTTTGTTTGTTTAATCCCTGACAAGGAAGGAGCAAGGTTTCTTGTTGGAACTGCTGTGTCATCACCTAGCAACTTAAGACAACAAGTGTTTGGAGAAAAAATACAAATAACCACACCCGATGGGTGTCTCCAGTAATATGGTCTATTCAAGATGTGTATGGACAGGCATCAATAAAAACTCGTCAGGGAGCGATATCATATTGGCCTCGGATTGGTCTTGGGCCGGGGACGCTTTAATCTGAACACATGTGAGCTCATATGAGCACGGATAAAAGCAGGTCATTTGTCTATCTTTGTTCCTCGTATGGTGCACTTCCGCTCCATACACATCTTGAACAGAGCATAATTCTGGACCACCTGTTTTATCATGCTTGAGAGTTAGGTAGTCAATACGACACGTACTTCGCATTAGTAACGTATTTTAAGAATACGGGAGAAATCACAGCGTAAGAATAGACAATAAATCACTAGAAAATGTAGCAACGTTCAAATATTTTTGAATGACAGTAACAAATCAAGTTTATGTTCACGGATAAATTAATAGAACGTCAGCGTTGGGTCTTCTGTATTGTGACGGTATGTTTTCATGTTGCAGGTACCAGCGTTTCGGATGAACACACTGCTTCCATCTTTAGGTGAGAAACGAAAATTTACTTTTCAAGTACTTTTATTTGAAAACAAACTTTATTTATTCCATGTCTGATAATACGTGTAACATATTCGGACGTACCTCTCATAATGCCGCGAACCTGCTGCTAATGGTAGGACTGCATGTTTTACCCATTGGTTTAGAACCACTAACTACTGTCGTGAAAGTAGTGTCTAGAGACATACACAGCTCTTGCTTAAGGCCATGGATGAGTAATGGACCATTAAACTATGCTGGCCAATTTAATTGCTTTTTGCAGTCTATTTATTACTTTAAATTTAGTTTCTTTCATGATTTAATCGGTTGTATAACAATGCCGGCATATAACACTATACATTTTCGTATTAACAGCTAAATTGGGTTAATAACGTGTTGATTTTTCTGTTTTCGCTGTTTGCGTCGGAGGTATTTTGAATTTCTAAAGAGGATTACGAAGGTTTGGTTTCAGTTTTACACGAAAGAGTTATATTTTACGGCTATGGGGCACAATGAACGTGTTCTGGCATTTTCAATGCAGATATTATCTAGAGTAAATGGGTAGGATCTTCTGAATATGGTTATGAGCCTTCTAGAACAGCGTTTCTCAACCCCAGGTCTGCGGTAGGCAGAAATTCGCGGCATATTTTTACCGAGCCGAAAGCTCTTTACTACCAGGGGTATTTTATTTTTGTTAACTAATGGGAAGAGATAAAAATTACTGAATGATAAAGAACAGCAACGCTATTTTATTACTTCAATTGTTATTTTAATTTTCTGCAAGTTTTGTTATCAAACATTTTTGGTACATCATTTAAGTTTGTCTTTACATACAATTTATAATGTAGTTCTGTGTTTTGCTTTATTGCTAAAATAACGACCAAGAAAGGAAATGTTAATTAACAATTTTTATTATGTTTATATAAGAATTTAAGACATCTGAGCCTATATAATTCTTAAAAATAGCGGTAGAGAATTTAATTTACATTGGATTGAGAAACATTGATCTACGCTGTTGAGAAACAAACTTTACCCTACGAAGTTAGCAGTTTCTCGGTTACAGAAACTTTGAGACTCTTTATTGTTGTGGTTCATTTCGTCGCGTATATTCAAAACTGTACATACCGCAAACACTTACCGTAGTTTCTGTTGCATGATTTGAAAGTCATGTATGTACGATTAAAAAAGAAAGAAAGAATGAGGCGTAGACCCTCTGTCAAATCGAACAACGATCCATTAGAATGAGTAGAGGGTGTATGACAGACCAGAGCTTTGTAATTAACGGAGTTCTGATAAGCCATCTCTTTACCCTTCTGACTTAGCACAATGCACTCAATTAATATGTAAACTTCTTCTTTTAATTGGTGGTCAGGTACGTTGATATGCTATCTCAATTCGGTTGAACAAAAGGAACACGGTCGATGACTTTATTGCCGAAGAACAGCTGAGAGTTTGACTAGCCGACTCTGAACATGATATTATGGCGTATTATGAAAGATCTAGACGTAGATGGAAGGATGATACTAGACTGGATATAAAAGAAATAGAATCTGATGTTGTGGATTAGATTCATGTGGTCCAGTCGCTGTGAACAAGGTAATGAACTTTCGGGCTCCATAGAAAGAGGGGAATTTCTTGATTGGCCGATCGACTTCATGCTTCTCAATAAGAAATATTCTCCATGGAGTTAGCATGCAGAGAGACCTAATTGTAATTATACTTGTAATGCTGTGTTTGTCAACCAGTATTTAACAATCCGCTGTCGGTCGGTATATAAGCACTTCGTACGAAATTATAATTAGCGTTTAATTATGTAATGTATATTTTACCTTAGCTACATTATTGGTGTTGTTATTTGATACGTTTGCTATTAAGTTGTTTGTCTTGATCGACACTTCATTTCTTATAGAAAGGCCTGACTAGGTAGGCACTTACAGTATTTTAGTTGCAGTTTATTCCTGGCATAACAACCCCGCGGCCCGCGGACCGCATGTGGCCCTTTTCAGTATTTTCTGTATCCTGACCCTTTTCTCAAATTTTACATGATTTCAAAAAAAATTAAGTTTCATGTGCATGTCAATGACTGCTTATTATGTTAGGTTGAGTACCGCCGGATTACATTTTAGTTAAATAAAGTGGAAATATGTTTAAATGAAATTCACATTTGTGTGTGTCTGTGGGGAAATAAAAAATACGTTTTAAGCTAAGCTTGAAAGTTGTAAATGTTGGCACTTATGATTTTTCCACCCATGTATTGTCCTCAGGAAGCCACTTTTTCAGTCGTTCGTTAGTAGACACTGAGTTTTACGTGCCAGGCATAAACCAATTTGTTTTATCTGACTCGTTATATTATTATTATTATTAATATTTTGGCCTTTTTGGCTGTTGTTAAGCACTTTAATAAATGAATTGAATTGAATTATCCCATCTCTTCACCACTTTATGGGGCATGTACTTCCATGTACCCGAGACAGACCTTGTCCCTAACGTACATAGGGCAGTAGCTATTTCCGGGATACATATTGTTTTTAGCAAGTGTCACATGTATTATATAATTTTATTTTATGACAGCGTCTTTCGAATGGTGTATGAAGTTCACAAAATGGCGGTCTTCTGCAGTTCCCTGATGTCGTGTTCGCCCGGGATGTTGGCCAAATATTTCCTGAGCGACCTGGAGACAGTTCCTGTTGCCCCTATAACTACTGGGATTACTTTTGCTTGAACCTTCCACATTCTCTGTATTTCTATGAGAAGGTCTTTGTATTTCAAGATCTTCTCTGCTTCCTTCTTAATAACATTCCTGTCAGTCGGTGTTACTATGTCAATTAAGAGGCAAGTTCCGTTTTTGTTTCTGATTATTATGTCAGGTTTATTATTTGGGATGGTTCTATCTGTTCTGATTTGCTGGTTCCACAAAATAGTTATTTGGCCATCTTGACTTGTCTCCACTGTCTTCGGGTTGTGTTCATAACAATGCTTGTCTTCTAGCATTACCCCAGCGTTCCTGCATATGTTAAAATGTGACTGAGTACAGACACGATCATGTCGTTGTATATACTGCTCTTTTGCGAGCACGGGGCATCCGGACACAACGTGATCTGTCGTCTCATTATTATTATTATTATTATTACGTGTTATCCTTACTCTCAACTTTCTGCGGGATTGACGACCGTGGTTTTGTTACCGTAGGGGCGATATTTTCTTCCTTCACTACATTCATGTCGCCCTGTGTTGAAACCACTCATCTCCATCCTAATCTGAGATTAAAAATGCGTGAGATTTTACCTCCGTTCCCCTATATTACTTTATTATATGGCGCTTAATTACTGGGATAACCTTATCGTTACCAATATCAAAATTCAAGTTATGTTCGGTAACTGCGATTTCTTTTTTCAGATCTGCTGTCATGTCAATTTTTGTTTGTTACTGGTAATACAGTGTCATTAATATAGGTGTTATTATATTTTGTTATGGAGTGTACGTGTAGGAGGCCCACAAACTATGATGGCTGCACATGTCACATGTTGCAATGGAGGTGGAATGTCATCAAGGGACTTACCTCGCCCTGCTCTAATGTTTTCTTGAGACAATGATAATGCAAAGGTGTGGTCCTCACTTTACCCCATGCCATTATTATAAGGTACCAGTTGCTCATTGTTGCTGTGTGAGAAATATCTTTATTATAATAATGACCGCGGGAGGGAACACAATCCAAGACAACAGCGTCATATAAATAAAGTGTCAAGAATTTTCGTTTGTCTCGAATTCGAATCATTATTAAATCGCTCTTTTATGGGTGTACCTTGTACCTAATTTTTTTTCTTTTAGTGGTCTTTGTTTTACGTAAAAAGTATTATTTCACAGCGGTTTCGTAGATTGGCAACTGTTTTAATGAATCTTATATTTACCGTGAGGCATCCCAGCGATGAATAAAACTTAAAACATTGGTCGTCGAGGATATATATTCACGCTGTTGTCGTCATAAGCTTTTGGTTTCATTATTGAATTTCACATTTTAACTTTCTTCAATAAAAGTCCTGTAGAAGAAAGCAGTTTTGTTTATGCCAATAAGTTTGCAAGAGAAATAGGATTTATATATAAAAATTAACAATGACATTAATATGACTGTCTTGTAGGATGTTTCACAGTGTAGTCTCGTAGATATTGACAGGTGTTTCAAGAAAGACTTTTTGTATCCATCATCAAACTACACGCTTTAGCATTCCAGGAGTCAGCCATATTTATACTCGTCGCCGTGAGAATCTTAAAGCTCAATTATAACGACATGTTTTAACTACGGCTTGGCATCATGAGGTTATATATCATTCGATTTTGAAAAGTTTATAAATATTCATCGTATAATTTACATTAACTGATACATTAGACTAGTTTCAATCAGTTTATCTTTCGTTCACTGTCATTTTGCTACGTGTTGACTGAAATTCTAACAAGTTAACTTTGATCCACAACAGAATGCTTGCATAATGCATACATAATATTCCAACTTATAGCCATGATGGTACATTGAGTAAACTAACTGGATAGGCGGGCATTGCCCCGTTTTCTGGTGGGGGCGTTAGGAATTCTTCTCTTCGCCTTATTGCAACCAACCCACGCTTCAGGACTGTGGTTGCAGGGGCCACTTTGCTGCCGGGGTTTGACCCCACTTCTGTGTATTATCATAGTAAGAACTACGTAGTTTTCCTCTGCGCCTCCTAAAATTTATGAGTGTTTTTCCTTGAAATAATTGTTTACGTTTGTTGTCTTCCGCGTAGATTTTGTTCATTATCGTTCTAAATAACAACGCTCTTTAATACGTATATATTATACAACATTAAATCATATAAGGTGATAATTATCATATGGATGATGAGTGAACTGCAGAAGTATTTGAATATAAGTGATAGTGGTATATCCGTAAATAGGTCTCTATGAGAAACGCCAGACAAACGACTCAATTAAGATTGCCGATTTTGAAGTCCACTTATGAACCGACTGTCTCCCATATAAAAGACGTTACAGGTTTGCCAACCTCTTTGGTTCACTTATTTATTTATTTTCTTGTCCATTCCTGGTTTAATGAACGATGCTTTCAGTTTCTAATAACACCGTACTGACCAAATTACAAGGTGCTATGACCCAGACAACAGACATCTTCAATGGAAAAAGTAATTGTCGAAAAAAGGAACGGAATATATATAATTAAAGAAAAGTACAATTAAAATAACAGATAATTGTGGGTGTAGGATTATCTTTATCTGTGGATAGAGCATAAATCAAGGACACTCACATAAGACGTGTGTGTTGTTTTCAGTTGGCACTTACGTATGTTCTTGACACATGATGAACAAGCCCACAATGATTGTTGTTTGATGTTCATTAGAGTTACAGTTTGTCTTCAAATTGCAGTCACCGTGGATTAACCTTTTGACACGAACGAGTACCATGAAATTCAGGTCATATAAGTTATGTTCGCTTTCACAAAGCGACAGGTTAGGGATGGGCAAACCACTTCTGCATGCCATTGGTCATCTTTGATCACATGACAGTAAACACAACACTCGGCGTGTCTGCCACGCATTTGAGAGACCAATATTACATATATTCTACCAAGACCGGTTTCTCTATGATTCACATCGTACACTTGACACTTCATGTTGATTGAATACTTCGATTAAGTTGCTTTGTTTTCGGCTGATATTAGGTTTGATTCTTGGTTCAGATATTTTCTACGGTTTTCACTTATTCTTCGATGGAAATTTTGGAATAGTATGAACCTTGAATTAATCCACGACCGTTTCTTCCACATCTGTTTCATTTATCAAGATTACACATCCGATCCTTTCGCCGAAGATTATAAGTCCTGTTAAATACTCTACAGGGCGTAACTATCACTTTCCGACACACCCGGCACGAAATGCAATATAAGAGGTAATATTATTTTATTGTTTCTCTAGAGTGATGTTTACTGGTGCAGTGGCCACGGCCTGAGGCATGGTCCTCGTGCGCCTAAAAGCTGCGACCGTGGGTTCGATTCCCACTCAAGGCATGGATGTTTGTCCGCGTCTCTCCTTCCAGTGTGGTGGGTAAAGACTGGTCACTGAAGGCAAGGAGAAACCATCGTGGTACTTTAAGAAAACCCCGAAAGGGGTCACGACGGTCAAGTTGACCATAGACGATAACAAAAGAGAGAAAGGAAGTTCTTGTAGGTCTTAGCGGTATGTTAAGCAGTTCAGCCAAATTACAGTCAGCTTTAAATGACGTTATTACTCTTTTTCATACCAAAATTAGCTTGTTCTGGAATAAAATCTGATTCTTGTTCACATACATGACAGACTGCATTGAGTAGAACGTGAAGATGTTTAAACAAAACAAACCACTTGTCCAATTAGATGGCTGAGGTCGGGTCTGTCTTCCACTTGCAATCTATTGACCCCGCTGTGCTGCGTTATAGTGTCGACAACATCAGTGTCAATCAGGGCGAGATCAGGGCCAATACATGCACAAGACCTGGCGTATGTACTCGCCACCCACCCGCTTGCCATAGTCTCATGACCCATTTAAGTGCATTAACAACAGCTCTAGTATTGACGTCATTTTGGGTCCTTTGACCTCTCAGTAATCTCCATCCAGAATATGGAGCTTTGATTTATAAGGAGTTGGTTTGCCACAAGGAATCGAACTGAGTCAGTGTAGATACGCAGTATTTATGTGAACATACAGATACACGACTGTAATCTTATCTGCATGTCTTCGTGTGAAGTGATATTCGATATTGTCAAAACTGTAATGAAAATGTCATTTTATCGATTAATTTCATTAGAGACTCTAGAATATCGACTTTAAAAGAGTCCGTTAATCCAGAACGCAATTACTGAATGCGGGCAGACAGATACGGCTTAAATTTTTCAAAACGTGATTAAATATCCGAAACTAGCACATTCCATCAAATCAGAGAATTTTCCAACAAGGCAGTGTGTTATTAACTCTTTAATACCCAGCGGTAACGATATATACCATCTGCTATAACATTTAGTAAATTTGAATTTTGCCCATAGTCTATTTATAGGTTTAGTATAATTCTAAGGAAATAAACAATGATAATTTCCATAAACAGCATTATCCATTTGTTTTTCGTAGTGGAGACACGTATTTTCTTTGAGGTATGAAATGAATTTGCATATATTACTTAGGCTAGTTTCCGCTTCAAAGGGTAAGTCTTAGTCACTGTCACTAAACACACTTGGTATTTCTCATTTTTCGTGAGAAACGCTGAAATTCTCATTTTATTACCGTCATAACTTAAGCATTTGAGAGCCCTGCAAGAAGAAACTGGGGGGGGGGTGTTAAAGAAAAAATAATTTTCTGTAGTATCAACATTCAATTGTTCTTCAGAGAATATGGAATAAACACGAATTAAGCTTGGAAGTCGTCAAAATGGTTGAATTCGTGTCACAAATGGGAAAGAATAAATCTCGAGAGTGCAGAAAAAACATAAAATGGACTGCTGGGTAAGAAGAAGATAAAGAAAGGAAGAAAGAAAGAAATTAAAACCCATTAAACATTTCCTTCTCTCTCAGTAACAGTAAGATGAAAGTGTTTGATGGGATATACCAGGCACTGTTTTTAACCATAGAAATGTGTGATAAACAGAACTAGTTCGAATTATACGTTTTAAAATTTATGCGTTAGTTTTAATTTTTTGGCACGCAAATGTATTCCACCATTCTAATTCTATAAAACTGTTTTAGTTAAGAAGTTAAGAGTATTTTGTCTCCAGATACAAACTACGAACTCTTGGAGTGGAGAAGAATTTTGATGGTATGATCTGCCCAAAGTAGTTTTATAGTCTTTTATATCCAGAAAAAATATAATTTTTAGCAAGAGATGTAAAGTTTTCTATAAAATTACATGCAGCAGTATGTATAAGAACGAATTCCAATTATTAATTCTAATTAACCAGTTCTTCTAATATTGTCCACTGTTATGGGTGTTTCCTCCCAACATATTTTTAATCTGCCTACAATTCCCATTGCAATTATGGGCCACCATTACACTACTGGTGATATTAACGTATCCCAAGTAATTCGCTTTATACCTAACATGTTATTTAATTATTATAACAAGTAATCCTTTGAGAGATAAATCCCCACGCTCCATCGCGAAGGACAACGCCTCTCGCATTTCCGTTTGTTAATCAGCAGAGGTAGGTGGAGGGAAAAATGTTGAACAGTATAAAATAAGTTCTAGTTGGTGTTTACACCAATTAATTATGCAGAGTTTTATGAATATTAAAACTGCTAAAGCAAGAAAAAACTTTCAGCGGAATTGAACAGTACATTTTCACGTGAGACCGATGTCTCTCTAGCGGCGTGACATACGTTGCTAGTGCACGCACATATATCTGGGTGGGCGTTGTAAAAATGTGTACCACTCACGATAAAGCTTGGCGTCGTCTTTTCGTGTTATTATTGTTGTAATTGTATTCTGGGATATTGAAATTGGAGGATATGTTTTTGGACAGGGCGTCGGCTGTAGGCTGAGAGGTGAACTTGTTGTTCCTGATCTGCGTTCCATCCAGTACTTCGATCTACAACATGAAATTAATCTATTTATCACTTCGTTAAAGAATTATTTTGGGCACATCATAAATGTTTTTACGTTACACAGGAGTATGGAAATTAACTGTTGCCTGAAGGAAAGATAATTGAAATTTTTGTCACTAGGAACAGCGAAAACTTTATTTATTATTCAAGGATGTATGAAAATAATGCATTTTATGCAATTTTGATGTTATAATGTAAAAATACGGTCTCTGTAGCAGTACACATCTTCATTTAAACCGCACTTCATCTCACTAATGGCGAAATTAATAAACAGCAATTAACAGTGATAATTATAAATGGCGATGAAAATAATAGAATAATTCACACCATCCATGATATCTCCGACACTCAGTTCCATATTTGCTAAATTGTGTCACAAAGAACTACTAAAAACCAATGCAATATCGTGAGATTTTAGGTTCTTACGTTGCGAACATAAAATTGGTTGTCTCACGGTTGTTGCGCCATGTACTCTTAGAAGTTTACCGACTTTTCAGAGGTCCCTGCTGCCTTCATCATCATGGTAGTCGTCCTAATACCTCTTCAATAAAGTGAAGCAGATTTACACTAAAAATTTTGCGTTCGTGTAGGTCCACTTTAAGCCCTGTGACTAGTCTCCGAACTTTATTTTGTCTCTGTGTACTCGTCCAATGTACAACAATTATATATCAAGGTGGTCCAACTTTTTTCCTCGCTTGGACCAGAAACGTTTTCCTGTTGGACTCAAGGGCCACGAAACCCCTACCGTCACTATTTTTGCATTGTCGTTATCCTTTAATAATGCTTAATTTGCTCCTGCAACAGATTGTATCTCTTACAATTTTTATCTGAAAAACTTTCACCAATTTTTTGAACTCCGCTACTTTAAGAGCGTTTATCTGATACAATAACAATTTGCACCAGTAAACGTATATCTTACGCTTTTAAAGTCAATGGCTTTAGTGGGGACACTAGGCAGATTGCTCTTTTACCAGTGACGGAATATCAACTTCGAAAAAAAATGGGTTTGTACTAACTATTAACAAATTAATAAATACCTTCGCGGGCCTGATCCAGCCCGCGGGTCGCCAGTTGGAACACGCTGGTGTATATCATAAATGTGTGTTTGTCTGCCTTCTTTCTTTTGATTGTTTTCTGGTAAAACTAAGTAATCTGTAATGCAAAACATCATAAACACGTCATAACAGCATATGTGATTTGTTTGTTGTTTGGTGCGAATGTCAATTGATGTATTTGTTGTTTTTGGTCAAAGTAAGATAAAGGGATCAGAGGACATGCCATTAATCTAAACATTCTGATAAGACATAGGCGGGTACCTTCCCTGTTGTTATAAATGTATGTGCTAGCATCTGTTATAAATAGCAATATGAAAGTAAGGTCATGGTTGGATCATGTAATCATTCACTAGTTAATAACCAGAGCGATAAAATTATTGTTGTCACAACACCAGTAACAAATAAATAGAAACATTTTTCAAACTGACGATCTTATCAAAATATAGTTGTAAAGTCAGTATTGTTTCAGTTTTTATGAAAACAAAATGTTCATCACCGTATTCACAAAAGATTACAAATCCTCATCCTAAGACAGTTTAATGAAATCAGTTTAGTATTATCTACCCAGCCATGTTCATGTCTGCAAAGTGAAATTTGTCTCTGAGGTTTTCCTATTAAGAATTCATTCACATTTATAATCCTCCCTTGGGATTATAAAGCTGTGCTGTTTTTGGTTTCATGAAGCCATTAGGATAAAGGTGAAGGGTACAAATATAAATTTTATTACTGCAGTATGGCGACTTTCATTAAAAGTTAGCTCTGTAACCTTTGGCTTTGTTACATACAAACTTCCTCTTTAAAATACGACCAGTATTTTCATTACAAGGAAACGGTCCTTTGTAGATGCTGTCTGGGTTCTTCAGCTGCGTGGACCGGTATACCGGAGAAAAATACTCTTTCCACCCCTTTCACCTTTCTTGGTCCAGACTTTATGGAGTCTTCTGCGTAGTTTGCACCGTCACTTCACAGAATGTCAACAACTGTAAACTAGTGTCTGTCATCGCATTAACTTTTAAGTAGTTTGCATTTGACCTATCGTAAAGGAAAAAAGCAATTGTATAATATTCTCAGAAAACATTCCAACGTGTCAATTCATTAAATGACACCGATAGTTTTGAATTAATTAAAAATATTCCTGTAACGACACGTGTTAGATTGTTGAGAGAAGAAAATATCGAATCATAATTATATCACTGCTATAGCATCCTGGTTCACAGAATAAACATAGATTAATTCCTCAAATCGAATTAATTAAATGTTATTTAATGAGGGGCTTTGTGTTTTCATTGGGATAGAAACTGAAGTTAGAAACACTACTCAGACGCATTAAAGAATTAATACTTCTGTTCCTTAAATATTTGAAGCGTTTTGGTAACAATATTTGCGAGTTCTGCTCCTGTAGATTACTAAAATAGTTGCAAAGTATCTTCTAAATTACATTGAAGCTTTCCGTAAAAATGTTAAAAATCATTTCTAAATTTTCATATTTGTTCATTTATGGTTCATATTACGTGGTGACAGACTATATCATGTCATGGCCGCTACGTGTATCTTCACTTAGTTGCTGAATAAATGTTTTAAACAAATACATGTTCTGTTTTGAACATGGATACTGTTATTTGACTGTTTGAGAGGATTCCCTGTCTTACAAGCCTCAAAAAGAAATTCGCAGCCAATGAACCCCGTTTCATTGTGCCAACAAGTATGAAAACTAAACAGCGTTTTTGCAAACAGAACCGTGAGTGTCTTATACACAATTATGATTGTGAGTCTGTGCTGTATAAAAAAATTACTGTGGTACTGTCATTATGCAATGATGTTCCTGACAGGACAGCTGGTTTTGAGCCTCTCAGAACTCAAGTGGAGTGCTCGACATCGTTGTTGTTGTTGTTGTTATCATTATCATATCTTCATCATTATACGTCTAGTCATTCCAAGAAACTGGAACACACATCCCTTTGTTATTACCGTTTCTTCCCTCATGGCTATTGCAGTCATACCAAGGTTTTTAGAGTATTTAAGACTAAATACTTTATGTCAGAAGAGGAATCACCTTGATGCGATGTCCCTTACCTTTGCCTTGGTTTTAAATATTATCCTCCTCCTAGATGCGCGTCATCTGCTATTGCAGGGACTTTGATATACTTAATACAAAATTGTTCATTTCAGTGATATTTTATAATTTTATATACTTTCCAGTTTAGTAGATATTCTATTAATATAGATGTTTATATTTTTTCTTGCTTAGCTTTTTTCTTAGAATTTATGACACAAGTCAAAATAATTATCATCTGAATTATATTAATTGCCTTGGCTTAGTATTTTGTTTCTATGTGCGTTTTTTTTGTATGTTTATTTTTTACTTTCTGTTTCTTCTGAACTTGAGTTTACTTTGTGCCTGTTGTTTAGGTTGTCTGATAAGTACGTAAATAATTAAAGATTTAAAATGAATTTTTGGTATTTTCATTATTGTCATCACCATTTCTGGTGCGGTTCACAGAAGCGAAATTAAACACACCGTTGTCATATCCCATTTCGTAGCTATGAAATAACTTTTTATCAACCTGTAGCTTTAAGATTGCCGGTCACAGTGCCCGAGCGGTCTGAGGCGTGCGTTTGGACACTGGGACTGTGGGTTCGAATCCCACTCAAGCCATGGATGTTTGTCCGTGTCTTTCTGTGTTGTGATGTCTTGTGTACAGGTAGAGGCCTTGCGATGGGCTCATCACTCGTCCAAGGGATGCTGGGAACGATCCGTTCTTCAAGTGCGTGAGCACTGCGGATCCCAACTTTTTGTTGGCTTCATCTATAGACATTTTGGTAGGACTCCTTGGACGAGGGATCGGCCCGTCGCAAGGCCTCTACCTGTACACAGGACAGCACAACATAGAAAAACGCGGACAAACATCCATGGCTTGAGTGGGATTCGAACCCACGGTCCCAGCGACTAAGCGGCAGAAGGCCCACGCCTCAGACCAAGGAGTCCTACTAAATGTCTAAATGTATCAAGGAAACCTCCAAAAGAGATGACCAAGACCCCACATGAGGTTTTAGGACCACAGATGAGGGTAATGATGATGACCTGTAAGATTGTCGGAAAGCAAGGAAGCCGGCAACAGTTATAACGTATTTTAATATTTGGGTCAAGACATTCCGCGTCTGCAATCATTATTTATTTGAATCATTCATCGCCCACGAGCGAGATAAATTATTTCTACCGGAAGTGGACGACATGCATCTATATTTAGCAGTCGTAGAAAATGTTAAACTGAAACCTACTTAAATACAGCGTTCAGTCGCCATGCATTTCCATACACAGCACACGTTGATGCGATAAGAATGACAACAAGAACTGTACAACTCCATTTTGAGCTAGGGTGGTAGGCTACTGAAATTTACTATCGGTTTTAAATGCAATGTTATGTGTTGTTTCAACAGACAGAGATGATGGCCGTGTTCAGACTTTCATTTTTTGGCTGTCGATGTTGGTCTTCAGTATTGAATAGCTGTATGGACTTGTAAGTACTACCCAGAAGATGAACATCGACATATTTACCACAGTGAGAACCTCAGATAGCATATGGTATAATCTGTTCGACATTTTGTAGAAGTTGTCTTTGAACACCGCAGGCGATCGCCATCAACGAGATAGATTCAGGAGTAATTTATTGATAAAGTGGAATAATATTCTTCTTGTTGAGTTTATTCAGTGTGTTTTAACGTCTCTATTTAGAAATGACACATTCTTTCAGATATAAAGAATTTGAAAATATTTTGAATAATGTGCGGTTATAGTAATTTAAAGACTTATAAGATAAATTTTGGCTGTTAGGTCAATAATAGCTTATTAACATGGACAGATTAGAAGGAATAAGGATAAATAAATCGATATTTGGTTGTAAATTAATTTTATTATATTAATTTAAAATTGTAAGAAATTTAAATAAGTAATTTCTACCCTCAAGATAGAGACATCAGTTTAAGGTTGGTTTTCACCTACACCTCTAACGTTGTAGGGAAGGAATCAGTCTGTCTTTCAGTGTACGAACATTTCATAAGCGACTGCCAACTAAAGTCATTCAAAATGGAATGGAAATCGAGTAGGACAATAGATATAGGACTTACCACAACATCAGATTATGATACAGATACTCCTCTGACTTAGCGAGTTTTTGCGCAACAAGTGTATTTGAATATGTTCTGGTCCTTGCATGTGTTAAACCTTGCGTCGTTGCTCAGGTGATCTTCCGTTAGTTTACCATCACAACTTGATTTACTTACCGGGGACGAATGGTGTTATTCAAGTCATCTAATCTGTCTCAGCATCACTGCATCAGATATCACCAAGGCCTTCTTGTTCTCGTTTCATATAATGTCTAAAACTGGACCTTGTTTTCTGTCGTGAGAATGATTGTTACTGGATACTAAATAATACTGTGCTCTTGAGTGATACTTATGTAAACCTTTGTTTACTCCTTGCTTCCAAGCCACAACAAGAATCATTTATGTAAATTTGTGCTACGGAAGTTTTTAAAACTTCGATACATGAGCAAGGTCACTTTAAGGAAATGGCGGGCCCTGTTCAAACTATTATCCTGGGACTGCTTCTTTTTAATTTTTTGAAGAAATACTAGAACAGAATTTGTTATTCTTGTCCTTTTGAGCAACGTCAAATGTTGAGTATTATTTAAGATTTCAGGAAATATTACACTTGCTATTCTCGGGGTGAATGTGTAGTGGCTGGATGAATTTTGTCAGTTGAAGCCAGGATAATTTTTGTTGACGTATACTTGTAAAACTTTCGAATTATTAAGACTTTACTTTAAAAATCAAACAATTAAACATAGGTTTATTTACAGGCCTGTGAATTAAATAAGCTATTATAAGCAACACAATATGTTGAGAGAATGCTCACAAAACCTTTGAAGCCGGCTGTTATTTAAATAGTATTTAAACATTCAGTTTCTACCGCAAATAACTTTTTTAAAAATCCTCCCTTAAGAAGGTGAGTTGGTCAATACTGTTTAAGGAGATAATCGCTTTTTACTTTGTGAATCAAACGAAATAAATATCTATGGGCAAAATTAAAAATTATTTTTATTACATTACGTGGTACAGGAAGTCGCCACTGGTCTTTAAAGAGTTAGAAGATTATCAGGTCAGGTATGACGACTGTAATCACAGTAACGGCAAACTTTCTGACACATGACGGTCATTCAGAAAACAAGGAATCTGTCATAAAAACACAAAAATTATGATGGACTATTCAGTCATAAAGTTGACATGACAGAAAGTTGACCATGAGTCTGATTATAGTCGTCATTACAGTAGTGTCTTGAGGGAAAATGTCATCGAAACCGATGTTGGAGACTTTTAGTTCTTAGTCGGTTTGCTTGTAACACTAAAGACGCAAGATGTATGAAGCTCAGTTTATTACGTCACACCACAGCGTCTCTCTCCACTGGTTCACACGATCTACAGTAGGTGGAGGGACACCACCAGCTTCTCTTCCTCCCTCTAAACAGGGTGGATTGGATTGCCCGATTCCATGTCAACAAAGCAACCAGAACCCCCCCCCC
>NW_019059726.1:361137-379574 GCF_000696155.1 Zootermopsis nevadensis
TAGAGAGACGTTGCGCTGTTACGCAATTCTCCCTGCACCTGGCCCCGATTTCCGCATTCCTTCGCAGTTACTTCCGCACCTTGTTTCATCCTCTTCAAAACAGAATCGTGGGATCATGTGTGAAGGAAGGGGTGGTCCTACCCCATATCGTCATCTGTCCCCCTTCGAAGCGCATACGTCAATGGGACCCCAGCGTGGGACTTTTGAGCCCATTCTCAACACAAGATTTATGCTAATATTTCTTACCACCGCTCACGGCCTGTGCCTTCTTTGTAACTGCTATTGAACACCAGGCTTTTTTAGTCACAGTTTTATATATTTATGTCATAGTAGAATTCAGCGCAAGGGAATCTGAGTGTGGTATAAGTAATTACTGTGGTAGTACTTTTAAAAACCTCACTCCAAGTTCACTTGAATAGGCCCCGAATGTTACCTTATAAAATATGCAGTAAGATATCTGTTTATCAATACTTTTGTGTAAGACACTTTGAGGATTTCAAAAACCTGTTTGATCACTGTTTATGGAGATGATTATATGTGCGTCATTGTATTCGTGGAAATATTTTATATATTTTCTGAGAAATGGTTCAATATCAGCAGTGCAGCGTATGTGAGGCGATGTCGAGTCAGACGGGAAAACATGACATTCCGTGGTAGCAATACTGTCGCGACCTTTTCTTTACAAAATGCAGAGAATAGACTAATTATTTATTTTATCATGTAGTAGGTGATGCTATGTTGTTACGAACCCAATGAACTGATTCAATGTAACAATTTACACGTGACGGCAGATTGCTGCAGTGAAAACAACACCCATCTATCTTTTAACACACTTAATCACATACTGAATATTTATGTGTTTGTGTATGTGTAATTATGCAAGGATCACATGAAACTCCAAATAATTCTGTATAAAGAATGCACAGCTATTGGTTGTTGACGAAGTCGTGTATAAAATTACTATTGCGGTTTAAATGGTTAATCAGTTGCGACATTATTTCTGGAACAAGTATTGTTTATTTGTAATGAGACAAAAATTAGAAAGGAGACGTTCTAGTGAATAAATCAAAATTGACCAAAATAAAATCCCCAATTTTTAACTGGCTTTATCAATAATTCAAGATGAGCAGACTGTAAACTAATGTAACTCACACGGTATCCTTGTACCTTGTTTCAGTGTGACGACTTCATTTTGTTACTGCCTTTATAAATCTTGATTCAAGAAACCGTTAAAAGCTTTTAGAAAGTAAATTACAAATTAGATCCTGATCATACAACCAGGTTAACACACCAGTTCGTATCATTTCCCTTATGTTTGAATTTGTAGCTCTGAAATAACTTTAAATCGTTGCTTGAGGCATTTTCTTGTTCTTGAAACTGACTGAGGTTATATTAGAAAATTGCCAGAACGTAATTTCCTTATCGATGTTGTTATTCTGCGTCGTGAAGAAGCTCCTACCTCCATATCTAAGGCTGAAGATGGAGGCAGTACTTTTCTGAAACACTGATTTACACCTGCATACCCACACGGCGCTAAGCCATAGTACATCGACATCTTTACCGCGTTGAGAACCTCAAATCGCACATCGTATCTTAAGTTCTATTTCTATAGAACTGGATTAAGCTGTTTTATGACATGTTTTATTATACCCTTATCTCTTTCTTGTGACATTATAATGCGCGATTAACCTTTTCTAAATCAGTTTGTTTCCTTAAATTTTAGACTTTCTGTGCCTAAGAGAAAGAAAATAGTATTATATATATAGACAATGTTATCTGACAAGGAGATTCATAATTTATACTTCTACAAATGGTATTACGGTGATCAAATCGAGACACGAATGAGCAGGATACGTAATAGGTATGGGAGATGATAAATAGAAAGAAAAACTCGGTAAACCTAGTTGTAGATAGGAGAATGGTATTACAATTGACATTGAAGAAATATAGTGTAAGTTGTAGTCTGGATTTAGTACAGGTCTCCATATCAAGTAATAAAAAAAATAGGTTTCTTAAAAGAGATAATTTTGTGACTACGTGAACTATAAGCTTCAAAAGAAGGAATATGTTTTGTAAATTTCGTTATCCACTGTAATGTAATTAACGTTTAGTAAAATTATTTTCCGCCAGAGTGGAGGTGTGGGACATTGAGACAGTGGGTTCGAATCCTACTTAAGGCATGAATGTTTTTGCGCGTCGTTCTGTGTTGTGCTGTCCTGCGTACAGATAGAGGCCTTGCGACGGGTTAAATTCTCGTCCAAGGAGTCCTTCCAAATGTCTAAACAGATTAAGTCATCTCCAAAAGAGGCGCCCTAGACCCATGCTGGGTTGTACAGCTACAGATGATGATTAGTATTATTGTTATTTAGGTAGTTCAATTTTTTTATGGCATTGGCAGGGGATCGAAACCTGGTCGTCCAGTCCATAGCAATCACTATACTGACTGAGCTAACCCGACTAATACACTGTCATTATTAAACTTTAGACTATATATTTCCATTATATAGTTCTGTACATTTCACTTAGAATATAAATAGTTTCCTTATCAGAAGAGTAAATTTATGCTATATATTTTTTTCTTATGAACAAGAAGGGTATATGAATTACTTTTTCGATCATTCAACTTCTTATATAGAATTCTAATGGAGCAATTTATAGTAATGTTGTCGTCTCATTATTGATTCTTCAGTTCAGGATGTCCAAAACTAAACAGTACAAGAAAACGGGATGAATTTGAGTAAACATGTTCCCTTGTTTCTCACGAGTTTTGTAATTAGAAAATGCACTAAATATTATTATGGTGATCAAATAATGGAATATTAGATAGGTGGAATATGTAGCACGCATGGAATAAATAAGACATTCATTCAAAATTTAATCCGAAACCCTGAAGTAAGAGGCCACATGAGAGATCTAGGCGTAGATAAGAAGATAATATAAAATGGATCTTATTGGATTTATTTGGTTTAGGATTCAGTCCATTGTAGTGGGACCACGTGAACATGGTAATGAACCTATGGATTCCTAAAACGTAGGTAATTTCGTAACATCTGAGCAACTGTAAGCTTTAAATGAAAACACTGTACCATGGGGGTTGATTTTAATACAAATCTACAATACGAAGTAACCGATAATTTCCTCAATGCATTATTAATTCAGGCTAAATAATTAATTTCTATGTAAGAGTAGCAAAGTGAAAGGCGTCTGTGTATTACAAATGCTTTCGCCAACCTGCAAGATTTGCATGTCAAGAATACGCCTACATTACACTAGCTTGTTCTTGTTTGCGCTGTATCCACTGACGAATAACGAAGTTTAATTTTAACCTCGACCCAGGAGTTAAAAAATAGACTCTATTTTATTTCGTCTGTCATGAAGTTGGTGGAAGTAGTTGGTAAATACAAAATTCTTTCGTTTAAACACATTTGTAGAATGTTTTGAAATTGTTACTTGTAATAAAGTATGGATTTTAGTTTTAGGTCAAAATGTATTACAAATTTAAACAATTTTTTACAAAACTAAATTTATATAAGATATATTTTATTAATTCCAGTCGGATTCTGTATTTCATAAGTAAAATTTACAGATACGTAGTGTTTCTCAATGAAGTTTCTATGTAAAATTACGTCATAATTTTCTTGTTTTTATGAGCAGGCAGTAATATTCTAAAATGTATATAATATAGAGTCTTTGGCTTATTTCTTGTTGACAGAGTGTAGAGTAACTCTTGGCCTACCTATCTGAAAACAAAAGTACAGTTAGTTTGTTATAGCACGACATTGCCAGGGACAGATTCATCAGAGTTGCAAACTGCAAAGCCCTTGAATGTGATATATCAATTGGCATGCATGATAAAATCTGATTTATCGATTTTCAAAAGTTCTGAAATCTGTTACAAAATATAAGTCCTCTTCATTAGACCTACAACTATTTTCAGAATTTTGTTATTTTCATTACTTATGGCGGAGTCTTCAAATTATAACGGTCAACACTTCAATACCCCTACCTCTTGGCAAATGTGAATGAGGGGTGAAGATTCCCTGTTCTCTCTCCCCCCCATCCTCCCACTGGTCTAATTCTCACGGTAGAGGTTGTAAGAACTACTTTTATTACGATAAGGCGAGCGAAAAACCACTCAGTGTATCGCATTTAACTGTCTTGATATTTCAAAACAATATATGTAAACAATATATATATATAAATCGCAAAAATAAAATAAGTTTGTAGCTTACAAAATATTTTAAATTATCTCACACTAGTTTCAAACCTATAAACTTAAACTGAAATTTTATCACCTTCTGTTTTCAAATTAATATTCAATAATAGTAGACCTAAGTGAATTGTGGGTCACTTATAAAATTAATTATTTTTATCCTCTAGTAGCGTTCACAAATCAGTGGCATTCTATTTATTAACCTTTGAATCTGAAAGCTTGGCTAAATAATATTTAAGAATTCTGTCCGTTCCACAAAAAAAAACACTTCAGTATTGCAAACATCAGTTGGTTAATGCTGTTTAATAAAATAGCCACTGTTTGTTACGAGAATCACACGAAACTCTTAAATACACATTTAAGAGTTATTCATTTTTGAAGCAGGTTGGACAATTAGTTACTATTGCTCTCTAAAGTGTTAATGAATTAATGCTTTTGTAATTAGTGACCGCGTAGGAACTACTAAAGTAAATGAACGAAGGAAAAAATTGTTTTAACTAATTAATAGAAGAAATGACACCACAGTCCGTCTCAGGAATACTCAGTCCAAGAGCTAAATATTAAAATATATAATAATTTCATTTAATCGAATTAAATGTTCTTTGATTTCTCACCACATGACGTGTCCTCAAGTTACAGGTGTTTAGAGTCTAGGCCTTGCTCTTGTTAGCAAACATTAATCTTGGCTTTTTGTTTGGTCCGTATTATATTTCTTCAATATCTTCTTTACTATTCCTCAAAAATTCCATTATGTTCTGTTCTCTGTTTAGCACTCGTATTTAACTTTACGTATTTTTATTAATCGTCAAATGATCACTATTTTTACACTGGAAACACGATAAACGTTACCAAACAAATAAATGCATCTCATTGTGTTGAACAGAAGAACTGAATTTTAATAATTGTTGTCAATTATATTACAAATTTGCAAATAAGCGTGAGTTTAAACGCTATTAGCCTGAATATATCATACAATAAGGTATGCACTTAGAAACTAAACGTGGATCATCTTTCTTCTATTATATATCACGAGGTCATTGTATGATAAGGTACATATCAGTAGAGTTGAACAAACATTGCCCTTGAGTGATTACTACTCCTGTTTTGTGTTTACGTGGCCCCAGGTTTAAGTAACAGTCTGATAAATAACTATCCTGATTAAGAGGTTTTGTGGATTTGCTCAGTCCACCCATACAAACGCTGGGATAACGTCTTAAATTAGGCGACGACCACTTTCACATTATTTTCAATTCATTATTCGTTCTATTATTCAGCGTTATATGATTTCAGCCACTGAAAATTTCGTTAAATAGATCACAAACTTAATAAAAAATATATTCATTGACTTTAATAGTAACAATTTTACGGTCCAGTTAATGGATTTGTGGAAAATGCTACGATTTTATGAATACTGAATCGGTTTCAAAGGAAATCGTATATAAATTGCGAGAAAAAGATACAGTCTTGCACGTCCAAACGCAGTCTTTTGGAACAAGAAAGCAGAAGAAAAACAACTACAGCACTACAAATTTCGGTAATGAACTCCATGGAACAGAGTTCTCCTTGAAAAGGTAGTTAAGAAATTCCCCGCCTTTTATGGAACCGGAATGTTAATTAACATGCTCACAAAAGCCTGTCAAGTCCGAGGCCCTGTGTAACATTTCTTAACAAACTGCTTTTACTACGAGGAGTTGTTAGCTGGAAGCGCCTTCCTCAAGTTCTTAACGCTTCATCTAATTTGATTTGCTACCGTAGTTCCAAAATATATGAACTTTGTTATATTTTCGCAGGATTTATTATCTATCCTTATATTATGTTTTTTTTCCCGCAATGTAATGATCAGACATGAGCATAAAATTATTTTATTTACGCTAATTTTTAGAACAACGTCCTTACTGTGGTCTGATTTTTATTTATGCTTTATTTAACTAAGCTGTCTGTAGCTGAATCTATATAAAGTGGAATTGTAGGTTTAATAATGAACAGGGAACATATCGAAGGAATCATTAGTAGTCTAATTAAATGTTCTATCCCCGCACTGTCTGGAGGCACTGGGGAGAAACATAAAAAACCACAGTCTGGATAGGTGGTCTTTGGGCCGAGATTTGATCCTCGGATATCAAGAATACAAATTTAGAGTACTAACCACTGAGCATTGCCGTTCTGTACTGGGACTGATTGATGGTCTGAGCGTTTTGTTCATGGTGTTTAATTTTTCACTCTGTAAATTAACGTCATCAGCATAGACCAGACGTTTATGGCTATTTTTATTTGTAGTGAAAGCAGAAGCAAGTAAAGGTGTGTTGGAGGACGGAATTGGCAAGTTAAACTTTTCAAACAGCATTTGATCCCACGCTGAGACCACATAAAACAGCCTGGGAAGCTAAGAGGGATGCGATAAGTCTACTCTGTCATTCTTCATGTAGGCTAGAGGCTACAACAACTTCAACTTCAAACACAGCAATACCACATACCCACACATGAGTACGGATAAGAGAAAAAAGTAGTTAGCATTGTTCCTAGACCCGGTAGTTGTTCGATGAGGGGGTTGTAACCCCCGTCAGTGGCATGGTGTGGGGGTTGTAACTCCCCATTTTACAGCGGTGGGATGACGCCCGCCTGGATTCGTGGGAACTGACGCTCAGTTCCCTGCACATTACGTGGACGTCACTTAGAAGGGGACAACCACACCTGCCCTGTACCCCTGTCCTACCTGTGAGCGGGAACCGAACAAGGGACTCGAAATCATAGTGTGAGGATGTATGTATCAGTGGCGGATCAGTGACTGACTAATTAAATATGCGTAATTGAATTATTACATGCTTATTTATTACTGTTTCAGTTTTTTTAATGTTCTTTAACGGATTAAATTTGATATTGTAGTCCAGCGTACCACAAGTGTTAACACTTCACCCTTCTGTTTGATAGTTACCTGAGGCGCTGAAATTCTGAGGTATTTCATTGTTTATCTCCGTCTATCTAAGAGGTTTCTTTGGTGAAGTTTGTATTGGGCCATAACTGCTTCCTCCCACGTCCGTTTCATTAACGTACACAATAATCATTTAATACCATTGAAAAGTACATTAACTTTGAATGTGATACTGCATTGTTAAATAACTATGGCTGTCGGATATAAATTTTGAATTAAATAACAACATTAAGGTGATTACATTTTGAAAATTCAATATGGATCGTGTGAATCAATTTTGCGGTAGTAACGCCTTCATTTGTCAGGACAGCTTTTTAGGAATTACCAGTTTCAAACATGATACGTTCGCTCGTGCAATAGGGCAGAGGGCTCAAATTCCATTCGAGGTACATGCATGCTCGTGAACCTGATGAAAAATATTATTTTGTTATTTACCTCGTGTTCAGAAAGATGAAAATTCTTCTGCCAATAGTTTAACATTCATAATAGAAATTTACTTCTCTTGTACTGTGGACTTGTTATGGGGAAAAAAACATGGTTGCCAAAAGGAATAACAAAGCACCGATCCATTTTACAAACCAAAGAATATTCAATAAGGGCTTTCTGTACAGTTACCCCACATTGCATTTTATATGCGTGTCCGAACAATCAGTTATGGTGTGTTTTGTGTGTTCATTTACATTCATGTAGCCTGCAAAACTTGTATTTCTTACTTTGTTTCTAAAGAACAGAAATTACGTGGAACAACTATGCGATATAATTCTAAACTATGACTATGTGATACGTTTACATATGCAACCTACATTTCAGAATGAGCACATTTATTGTGATAAGTGGTCCAAATGTTACCATTTCGTAGTCAGAGTTTTTACTATTCATGTCCAGAGTTCTAATCTCTGTTTGGAGAGATGCTGTCCGGACCGATTTTTCACTGCCTACATCAGCCTTTCCAGATAAATTTTGTCAAAATATCCCTTTATCTTTACCTTTGACATTTATCCAATATTTTCCCTGTTTCTTCTTCGGTTGTTATGAATTTGTCCTCAGGTCTTTTCTAGTTCAGAATCAGCTGTTGAAACTATTAACGCCACGGACATTTTGCAGGACTTCGCGGGCGTCGTGCAAACCAAATAACTGGTTTATTACGACTTTACAGTCTGGTTGTGGGTTCGCGTCTCAACTCGGGCTTGTGTAATTGTCTGATAGTGTCTGTTAAACATTCAACACGTATCAAGGGACAAAAGAAACCGGACCCACCACATCAGTAAAAAATAAATGGGGGATAAATTGGTTCAGAATACTAAATCCTGACTGGAATGCCTGGGGTTCATTCCCCTACGAGGTCACTACCGTTCGTCGCTGGACAGTTATATCCGAACAGCGACAGAGGTAAATCAGCCACCCAGCAAAATTGGTGTCTGTGAAAGGGGCAGGGGAGTTTTTATGTTTTGTTTTTATTCATATAATTTAATTATTTTATCCAGTGTATACAGCAGTTCTATGCCCCTTTGTAGTGACCTGTAGTGTGTGTGCGTTTCAGGGGGGATATGTGAATGTATAGTTTACTGTTTATTTACTTAATTAACATTTTGATACAAGTATTCATAGTTCATACGAAGCATAACATGTGATCTTCATTAACAAATTACCACTTTTAGCGTAGATTTGTATTTGATTATTTTAATCCTTTAAACCCCAATTGTTCTTCATGCTTTAATATTTAGCAACTGTACATTTTGTTCACAATGTATTTATGGGTTTCATATGATTCTCAGAATGGACAGCTGTTATTTCCCAGAACAGAATTAACAGATTGATATATGTAATGGAGATTCGTTGTGTTTTCATATTATATTAATCTTAAATAAATATAAATACACGTAAATATGTTTTAACTTCATTTTCATTATTGATCGTGCTATGAAAAATACTTTATTAATTTAATAACTTAAAAATTTAGATGTAATTCTGTATGTTAACAGACCAGAGAGTCCAGTTTTTTAACTTGAAGAATAATTAAATAATTTAACTAATATTTCTGTTATAAAATTCGATGTTTCAATCAATGATACACATTCCTAGTGTTGATAGAATTATCACATGTTTGTAATTTGTGTGATATAAATAGAGTAAATGTTCCTAGAGATGTAGACCATTTATCTCCAGAGAATATATCTTATCATGAAAAGGATATAGGACAGTTTTCCTACGTTTACACAATATTTTGTTATTCTGAGGTATAAAAAATCAGCATTTCTTACGTGACATAAGCAATTATTTAAATATAAAGCTTTTGTGAATTACATTCAGAACTTCTGCAAACAAAGCTTGCTTTTCTAGCGGAGAATTATTTAGTGTGCCTTAATTATTGCTAGGCTTAGCACAGTTTGACTGAGAGTAAAAATGCTTTATAATAAGCGGTGGACCGTGGTCTATTTTAAAATACTGTTACACAATCTGTCCAGAGACACTGAGGAAAATAACGAATGACATTGTAATGTGATAATTAATGGTGAAGAAGTAAGGATTTAGAAGGAGGCGATTGTAACTTATTTCAAAGTACCGCCTGAGCAATCTCTTGGACTAAATTACAGCAACCAGAAATGTTTTTCTCAGGATAGCCAATAAACCGGCCGAGATTCGAACAGGGTAACTTCCGAATACCAGTCTGCAGTGTTACCGCTACATTAACCGCTAGGTTATAAATGACACAAATACTGCTAGTTCATGCAAGTAGTTGTTAGACACTCATTAAATCCGAAATTATAGGCGGAAACATAATTACGAATGTACCTTGGTGCATACGTTTAACCGCCACTGTGTCTGACCCATCATAAAGACATGTGGATGAAGCAGGAGGATGCAGGGGAGAGGCGTTCAAGATGAAAATTGCAAGTTGAGGACAATGCTGAGTTGGGAGAGGAACGTGTGGGAACTAGCATAAGGCAGCTGATGGAAAAGAAGTAGGAGGAAATTGAAGGAGGATGAGTAACAGCACGTAAGATGAATGTTGTCCACAATAAAGTGACGCGCCATATGTCCGGGTCGACGAAGCTGAAAGGCGGAAGGAAACATAGAAGATGTATTCTAATGGAGGATGGTACATAGAGTACGGGATAGAAGACAAAACCTTCCCTTAAACAATTACAGAAAGGGAAAACTACAACTAAGTCAGTTTACTTGAACTCAGTGTCGAAACTTACGTTGATTGACGGCGTTTGATTGTCATGACGCGGTGATTCGACAAGGATAACAGCAAGAAAATAGATCACAAAGCCCTGAAGGTTCATTGCCTTATTTACAAGAGACCACCACAGATCCGTAACCTAGGCCATATGTATCCAACCCTCCATTTATGTGTCACTACGATTCATTTAATATTATCCTCTCAAGTACGCCTAGGTTCTCCGGGCAGTCTCTTACCATAGGCTTTCCTATAAAAATACTTTACGCATTTCTCATTTCCCTTATGCTCACTTTTTGCTCCGTCCACTTAATTCTCTATTCAGTCATCCGAAAAAATTCTGTTTAAATGAACACAGAATTATAATATAACTGGCTTCTGGGTTGTTACGCCAGGCTGTTAGGCTGGTAGAAGTTCACCGACGTTTCAGAAGTGTTTACGTACTCCATGAGCATGATGGAGGTAAACTTCGACCTGACTACACGGCTCAGCAGCCCAGAAGACAGCCATCTTCATGCATGTTGCCGTGAGAACCTGAAATCTTACTAAACAAATAACTAATCAGTACCCAGTAAGCCTGTCAGCGTTATGACGCACGAAAATAATTCATTCATGCATTATCGCTGTTAGATACCCTGCAGTAAAAGCACGTGACGCAAGGTCATGAAACAAACGACTAGCTGGTGGAAGTTACGGAATAGCTCGTTACAATGCCACATAACCGCGCTATTTTCAGTCTGTCCGTCTAGTCCTCAATCATTACTATCTTATATAAGAATCACAGGAAGCATGTACGAGTTTCAACAAAACATATAGAACACAGCGCTTGGCCTGAAAAGAACTGATTTGAAGATTAGATTTAAATTATTTGGTACGACATTAAACCGACGGCAGCCGACAGATCATAGCAAATCAGATATGAAATAATTTTGAACTGGTAATTGGACGATATCGAAAATCAGCTGTAGAAGTCTTTGGAACGCCCTTGATCGTGGGAAGTTAGCTGCACGCTATAAACCACAACTCACTTCTAAATCATTGTACGAGCGAGGTGAAGGAACTACTAGTTTCTGTTCAAACCAATGAAGACTGGTGATACAGTCGCAACTGCTTGTTGGTATGGGTGACAAGCATACGTAGACACTTGCACGGGAAAGACTAGTCAAGTGATTTGAAACGGCTACAAGTATTTTCTCAGCTGATAATCTACATAATTTTTCTTGATAACGAGAATCTAATTGACCTTCTGGGTGTACTGAGTGTAGTGTATTTCTAGCCTAATTTCTTTTATAAAGCAGGGTAGGATTATGATTTAAGTATGTTGTCCCCTTATTTAAATGTGGAAATGTTGTTACCTATTCTTAGATCTTTAAAGAGTTAAAATGTCACGACAACATTTATTTTCAAATTAGACCGCAATTTTACTGCCCTCGTATACTAGTATATTAGAAATTGTGTTTTTGTCTTGTAAAGATACGAAACATGAATATATTAACCTGACAATAAATTAAAAGTGTCTAAAATCTAACATTTAGGATAATGTTGTCTCTAGAGTAAGAGGTTTAAATAGGGTTTCTTGCATTATTTGATGTGGGAGTATGACCAGTTAAAAATTAAAACTGAAATATTTCTGTAAGCCTTTATCCGGCATGTTTGAAATCTGAGGTTTCTACGCATGGCAGGTGAAGATGCCATGGGAGTCTTCTGGGTTGTGACACTGTGTAGACTCGTATGTAAATACCATCATTTTAAAGTAACATACTACCTCAATCTTCTAAGCTGAAGATAATTTTGTTGAAGCTAGAAACAGTGTCTTTCTCCTTACATAACATGAAGATGTCACTTCCTAACAAGATGGCGATCTAAAGGTCTTGTATTGTCCTAACAAATTAGGGATAGATCAGATAATTATGCTGATTTAGTAGACAGCAGCTAGTTTTTTATGTTTGTAACACAATATATTCTAGTAGGAGCTATTTTTCATACTTAACCTATCCTCGTAGTTTCTATTTACCATCCTTCAAGGATACGAATATTTAGATGCAGATGTTTATGTCGCCATAATATTCCCACTGCATGATGCACGTGAGGATTGCAGGCAGACAGGATGGAACCGTCGCACAACGTGAAAAATTACTGTGACCTCAGAATTTCAAATTGACTTAAGTTGCATGTTTCGTGCGAAGCTGCGTCAAAACAGTCATAGCTGCAAGTACAGACAGAGACTAATGTCGCGGTCAATTTGCTAGGCATCGGAATAGATTCTCGTTATTCCTGACTGACGTGGCTTCTCTTCTCCCAGCCTCTCCAAGTAAGTGCTTGGATAGTATCTTAAAATAAATCACATTTGTTTTATTTTACACTTTTACTGTTTCCTTCGTACACAACTGTCGTTTATTATTAAAGCGTCGTTAAATAAACCAAGAAAGAAGAAAATAAATAACACAGCCTACTTAGTAATCTATAAAACCCAAATTCTAATGCGAACGAAAATGTTTTATGAGAGTTGCATTACTTAGGTAGACGATGTTTTTAGTATGAATAAAGGATATAGAAAATTATATTAATTAGCAGGAGATAAAACTGGGCAAAAGAATATATGTTTTCGCACATGTTCTACCCAGGTCTACAGAATTGACAGTTCTGAAACCAGGACTTGAATTAAAGTAAAGACGTGCTGTGTAGTTACACACCTTTCCAATCCGATGAAATTAATTTCAAGAAAATATAAGACAGATCAGAACTACAACAACAAAGAGCAAAGCTACAAATATTCGACGTGTCCTAGCATCATAAAAATAGACTTGAAGATATAAAAATATGTTTATAAATCTTGTAAACTCAGAACAGGATAATATAATTATATCCAGATAAAATTTTTATTAAATTTAAGTTAATTGAGGTAGTTGAATGCTACATTATTTATTTTATCACGGCAAGAAAATTACTAATAACATTAGCACAAGTAAATCACTCTGTTGAAATAGGAATAAAATTAGTGTTGCAAACAGGGGTGGTGTGTCTACACAAGCCGAGACATGTCATTTAATATAGTGGTTAGCTACTGCTGGGCGACCGTTGTTCAACTTCGTACCACTTTCAAACCGACTCTGAGGCCCATGTAACCTCCTGTCCACGAGAACAGGAATTAATGCGGCCCCAGCATGAAGCTAATTACTCGGCTTTATCAAGAATTAAGGTTAAAAACGCGCGGAGCTGTACCTCAGCTCCACCAACGGCTTCATGGCGTGGTGCTTAAATCAAATACAGTGGCAGCTTTAACTTCGTTATTGTTAAAGTCTAATCGTGTAGAGTAAATCAGTTATTACTTTAAGATAAAAGGCTAATTTGGAAGAACGGGACAGACATTGTCATTCTTTTGCTTCTAAGGACTACCTCCACTGACCTACGGTTTCCATTTTTAAATTTTGTAAGTAAAATTTGAAATTAAAAGGGTTAAATTTTATACACAGCTTTTATCTTCATACGTGAGAGAAATGTAAAACCGGTTTCGACAAAAATAGTGCAACACATTTAAATATATTTGAATCGTTATGGAAGTTAAGTACTTTTGTTCTACACGTAAATGCTGTAACTTGTTTAAACATGAAAGATTCGTTAATGGGAACAAGAATTATTACTCTCTTTATAGTACACAAAGAATGGTTACATAACATGTGTTGATTGTAAGAACAACTTAATTTTAGCGCGCTTTTAGTTATATTTAGATTGTTCAAAATACGAAGTAGGAAACTTAATTAATCTAAATAACTTCCTTTCGAGATTTTTCGGTGTCTGCTGTAGAGCTGCATAACTTCAAGTATTTATTGAAGTTTCTGCTAGTAGCCACATGCAATCATTCACTTCACATAATTTCACGGCCGTTTGTGCTAGGTTAGATAATAGGTTATTAAACGACGCTGTATGAACTGCAGATGTTACTTTGCACAGAGTAATATGAGGGAACTGTTGAATTTAGTGAATGTGAAAAGATTTAGTTGCAATTAAAGGTATCGTTTCAAAAATGTAGGGAATATATTATTATGTTGATCTTGTATCTGGAACTTCTGTGTAAAGATTACGACTTGATTTTTTTTTCATCTTTTCATTTAATTTGCGTCTACATTATCTAAAAGGCTTCTAGTTAAAATTTCATATTAAAATTCTGTACGCATTTAACATTTCTCCGTGTCTTCTATATATGTTCTGCCCATTTTATCTTAATTCCTTTCGTTACCCTAAGATCTATTTGGTAAAAAGTATTAATTATGACCCTCCTCATTATGAAATTTTCTGCAGCCTTTTTCTTGTTGCTACGACCATCTGAGGTTCAAACATGAACAAATGACAGCAGTTTCGGATTTCATTTTAAATATATTTTTATATGAGAAAAATAATAAATTCATCCGATGAATATAGTTTAAGGAATGTCAACATACACAAAAATCTTAAAATTTACTTAGTTTTTATTATTATTTTCATATCTTTCCCTCCCAGATGCAAGTTGTTGTTTATTGCTGTTGTTGTTTAATTTTATTTGTAAAACCTCTCCATACAGTAGGAGTCTAAGTTACCGCAGTCACTTTGTGGTACTGTTGAGACCGACGATGAGAAACGATCCCAGCCAACACTCTCACTTGCATAGACAGACACAGCTAAATCTCTCTTTACGATTGTGAAATGTAAATGTGAGTGGTTTGTGCATAACTACTGGTTATCTAGATAACGTCTGGCACAAGTCATCTTGTGAGACAAAGCTTTATGTTCGTGCTAACATCGGCTTTCGAATGCTTCAACCTGAGTTCTTCCACGCGTATTAAAATTTTAGATCTTTAATGAAGAATAGATAATTATTTTAATTCTTTTAATATCTAAAGCGCTTCTCCCTGTAAATAATCTCGTATAAACTTTTTTAGTTACGTAAATATATAAAGCGAATTTTGCCGTGCGTCTTCTATATTTCTGAAGTTATTCCCGCTACTAGTCATTTGTATGGTTTACTCCGTTATCTTGAGTCTCGAAACGTCTGCGGCAATGATATTATGCCAAAATTATTTTGACATTGTGTATTAATTGGGGGATATTTGAGAAAGTTTGGAGACTTGGATAATCTTAAAATGTTATAATAATTATTAGTTAACAACAACAAATCTCTGGGTCGAATATTTTGTGTTAACCCCAAAAGCGAAAATTATACATTTAACTCCAGTCGCGAAAACCTACGGACAAGAACGCCATTCTGTTTTGATTGCAAAGAGTTTAAGGCATCAGCGGAAATGGTGAATTTGAAATGATATGAATGGAAAAAACGTCGGCGAATTTCAAGATTCTGGGCCACCGGTCTGCTTCATTTTAAGGGCACCCTGGTTGCTAAGGCCGCTACTCATGCCAGTTGAGAGGAAGTCATGAAACGGCGGCTTTAAGCAGCGTATCAGATGCAAAAACGGTACACGGCTGCAAGAATTAATAATTTTTATTGGTTTAGTTTTCGTGATTAATAGTCAGTGTTGCTTTTCAAATGGAACATTGTGTGCATGGCAAATGTAGACCACCCAAGGACATTGCTTCAGTTTTACGTAATTTGTAATGTCACGAATGGCTCGAAGCGTTGTAGATGACCCAGTGTATTTATTTACAAACAACAACAACAACGTGATTCTACAGAAGTTCGTGTTAGTCAAGATGAAACTGTGTTATTGTTCCTGGGAGGAAGATTCTAATCGATGTTCGACCAATCAAACTCAGTTCGGATCCCTGCAGCTATGTCCAATAACTTACTGAGTGGATGATTATTGTTTAACGATTTCGTATCTGCCACAGAGGCTGTTTTGTTGTTGTTTTCATTTTGTGTTCCTATTACTCTTGCTGAAGCAACTTCTGAAGGACGATTATGAATGATGGATTGTGAGGGATGTAGAAGGAACTGATAGTGATCTATTTTAATACTGTTATGAAAGTTTTTCTTTCTGAGTTAATACAAGAAAACACTGTCGGGGGTGGCCAGTCAATAGCTGATATTCGAGCCGGATACAGCTCCAGTTCTAATAGAATACGTTATCGTTGTTTATGCCTCTCGGTTTCAAACACTGGAAGATACGATGTGACACTGATTTTTCTTGATTAATCTTTCAGCATTAAGTTTATTTAAGCTGAGAAGCCGTTACAGTGGTACTTACTACTAGATACTAACAGCATTAACGAAGCATATTTATAAAAATATTACGCCGGTTGCACAAAACACACCGACAGTCAGCATGCGGTCTGCTTGCCGCGAGTTGGTAATCATTGCTTTCGGTTAGCCGCCGATTATGTACATTTTTCTACTGCCTGAGGACAAAGACAGACCCAGCCTGTACTTAGATTACTTTGTCTAGAAATAACGGATAAATCCAAGACGTTGTTTAAGGCATAAAGCTTTCACGGCGACTGAAAGTGACAAAGTTTTGTGTAGTGATCAGATGCTTTAATTCTGACCGTAAGTCCAGCGTTTCAGAGATACTCTCTGCGTCCATCTTCAGGGATTGTGTCAAGACGCTTAGGCTTAGTAATGAGGCGGGTGGAAGCGTCAGATTAAAACGTAATAAACGCCTGCACTTCCAAAAGTTTTCCTGAGGAAGATTGTTAAATATGGTAATGAGTTTTCCCTCGAATGCGTTAAAGGCCTCAAGAGACCGCCAATACTACAGTATGGGACTTAAAGTTCTCACAGCGGTAAAGATATCAGTGTTGATAATCTTACTTGAAACGCCGAGTGGATTTGTAGACAGACATTAGGGTGGAACATACTGCCTTAGACCAGTGGTATTCAACCTGGGATAGTCGAAGACATCTTAGGAGGAACGTGAAATTTAAAAAATATATATATTATTTTATGATAAACACTGAATAATCAGTAATGTAATTTATTTAATTTATTTTAGATGTAGATTATATACTATGTATAACTTGAATTATACACCAACAACTTTGAGGGTACAAAGTTGAAGAGAAATTATATCTGGGGGTACGCGAACAAAAAAGGTTGAATGCCACTGCCTTAGACGACCACCATCGAAAGAATAAAAGTATATTAATTAAGATTTTAGGTTCTCGCGACAGTGAATACGAAGATGGCTGTCTTTTGGGTTGTAGTACTACAACACAGAAACAGCCATCTTCTATAGCATATTTCCTTAAACTGGTCTTACCAAAGCTAACCTAAACTAAAGGTACAGATAATATATTGCTGTTAGGTTGGCGACTACTATTATCTGGTCGGCTACTCAGTGCTGCCCACACCACCTTCGTTGTTACACAGATTATAGGCTACAGAGGAACTGTAGAATAAACTTCTATTTTTCTTCCGTCAAATTAAGAGGCCTACGAGTTTCTGATATCGATATCGAGAATTTTACCAGCAGGGAAAGACGAGATTTAGACAGGTGGGCCTACTGGTTTATGAACGTTATCTCTCTCTCCATCATCCATAATTTATTTAATGCATTGTCCACTTTTCATGTTCATCTGTATCCTTTATTGTGCCACTTGCTTGTGAATATACAGCGGCAGTTAGAATTGAAGATCTGGGCGTTTCTTGGCCCGAGGCTGGAAGGTCTCGTGGGTGGACGGATAACAGATGGGCCGTTGCATGATGAAACTAAGCTACTTGCTCAAGTCACGCAACACAAGATTGGAAGCTGTTGCTTCTGCGGCTGGGTGTTGGGGGAACCACCTCGAGCAATCTCTACCCTCAGATATAAAAAAATGTAGAAATTCAAGGACAAGTTCACATGAACTTCCATTCTGTGAAGTGATTTCTGAAATATGTTGTCTGCAACGGTGCGTTTCGAGGCTGCAAGGCACCGATATGTGAAGAAGAGAGGGCAAGAAGCTGTTAGCTTGTTAAAGGCCCAGCAGTTAGCAGCTTCTAATTTGTGTAAAAGTGGAAAGAAATCTGTAGATTTCACACCAACACCCACATTTACTGATATCAGGGCTGTAACAGCATCTGATACAAGTTTTCTATAGCATCTGCTTACCAATTGTAGAACGTATTTTTATGTCAACATTTTTTAACGTTAGTACTTTTTCCTTAAGTAAGGAACAGGCAACTTAGTTTGTACAGCTACCAC
>NW_019059726.1:388980-434079 GCF_000696155.1 Zootermopsis nevadensis
TAACAGACCAGTGAACGTGGAAATCCAGGACACAAAAGGCTCCCCTGTCTTCGATGGCAGCCATTTTCTCTCACATCGCCCCTAGCGGCGAACAGTGTTACTACGCGGCTGCGAAGTATACCAACATAAACTTGGAGAGTTTCTCTTTCCATCGGTATCAATTTTGTGCATCTGAATTTCATGAAATGTGAGTAACATGTGTTTCAAATCGGGAACATCATTTAGACTAGTCCTGTATATAAAACTATGACGAAGCTCATGTTGAAGATTTCTGTCTTCTGGGTTGTTGCGCTGTGTAGTATGGCAGATGTTTACCAACGTTTCGGAGACAGTATGAACTCCGAAACGTTAGTAACAACCCAGAAGACAGAAATCTTCTTACTCACCGCAGTGAAAGCGTCAAATCATACATACGAAGCTAATGTTCTTTGTAATGCTAGGTCCAGATGAATCAGGCCATTGACGTTATGGGAAGTACATAGAAATCATCAAAGAACTCAAGATAATAATCGATTTTTAATCTCTGAGATGCAAAGAGTTTCGGCAGGGATGATTTAACAGCTCCAAGTAACCAAATTAGTTTGTAACCGATAGAGACTCTACAGACCAATCAAGTAGAAATGACGTTAGATTTGTGGTGGGAGTCAGGTGGAAAGAATGTCATATTGATTAGTAAGGGAATGTTGGGCAATTCAAAAGAATGGGGACTACACACTGCCGGGAGGAACGTAAAACCATTGAGGATTTTCACAAGTCATTGCCATACATTTGCTGTTGGAACGTTCTATGGAGGCTTTCTTACAGTTATAACTCATAAAAAAGGCAGATATCGGAGACAAGGAGTCTTGATGGCATGAAAAGCAATATGCAGTTTCATAATTTATTATTTATTGAATTAATTACGACATTTAACAAACGAATGATCGCATAAACACGTTTATTTATTCATCCCTACACTGAGTAGAATTAAATGTTATGAAGGCCGTGTAAGTCTTATGTTTACATTTTAGAACCTAATCACTGGATTTTGAAAAAAATTAGTGCAGGGAGTCTAACCCAGAAACTATTTGGAAAATATAATTTTGGTTCATGTTATTTCAATATAATAGCAGGTACTGTAGTTGTAGTAATGAATGTCAGAACGTACGTAAGCAAAAAAATAAAAACTCACCCTTATTAAAATCTTAATTACTATGAGTATAATAGTTATAAGGAATCTATAACAAGAAATTAATATAACCTTCTTTAATAATTTATGTTGAACTTAAGGTTTTAATTAAGAAAGCTCATGTAGTTTGACGAGCGTTAGTTACGAAGTGGATGTTCATTTCACGAAGGTTGGTTCTTTGTTGCAGCAATATAATGATCGTAAATTGAGAAAAAGTATGAATTTACATGGTTCGTTGTAGCGAAAATTTGTAAGTGGAGGGATTACTAATTGGCATATCGACTTTCACTGTTATACCATCAGTGTTTCTCATCTTAGAATACAGTATGATAAAGACTGCTGAAATTATTAACCGTATTCCGACTCGGAAGTCACCGTGGGAGGCGGTTGGTTGAAAATTCATGGCAATTTATTAAAAAGGTAGGCAAAATTTTACGTATTATTCAATTGTTTTCTTTAACACACTTGCTGATTTGTCATTCTTAATAACTGTTTCCTTAAAATCACGTGGATATAGTGAGGTATTTTTAACCATGCATAGTGATACAATACTAGAAAAATATGTGTTGCCCTAGAAACATCTACCAGCTCCATGGACTATGATTTAAATCTGAGTTGCATTCATCCTAATATAGTAGTAAAAGAGGCAGTGATTTTTTGGTGTGAGAAGGTAGGTTGCGGATGGACCAACTGCCTCCAGTTAGCTGCAAATATATTGAATAAGCAGTCACGGACAGCCTTTAAGGGGTGGCCCTCCAGCTTGGGAGTTGGGCGTAGGGCTAACAACCCTTCACCGTAAAAATATTTTATGTTACGAAAACTACAGCAAATCCTCAGAATAGGAAATCTAGGAGGATCCAATGGGCTGGGCATGTACCACGCATGGGGGCAGGCAAGGGGTGCGTGGAGAATTTTTGTTAGGAATCCTTCTGGAAGACGATCACTGGGCCTACCAAGTAGAAGATGGGGACAATATGAAGATGGATCATAGGGAGGTGGACTGTGAGAATGGTAAATGGATGGAGTTGGCTCAGGATCGTGGCTGGTAGCGGGCTTTGGTGTTGTCGGTATTGGACCTGCGGGTTCTGCTACCACAGAGTTAATTAGACGTAACTTATATGAGACCAGTATTTATGCATTTATTTTCCGCTGTTTACATAATTGGGTAGAATATTTGTGAATGTTGTGTATGAAGTTAGTAATAAAAGTGATATTTCTCTTCAGTTAGTATACTACTGTCAGTTTTATCGTATTCATTATGCCTGTACATGGGCATAGTCATTCTGTATAATGTCTGGCTACGAACTGGACGACCAAGATTCGATCACCGACAGGGGCAAGGGACTGGCTATGTGGCCCACCTGGCCTCCTACCCAGTGTGTACTGGAGGTAAAGCACGGACTGGACGTGACGCTGACCACTCACCCCAATCTAGTGCCGAGGTCAAGAACGAGGAGCTAATTTCCTCTCCTCACAAGCGCCTACATGGCGTATAGTGGGACAGCTTTACTTTTTGCAATAACTGATTCCTTTCGCTGTTATCTTTATTACACTCCAAGATAACCCTTTGTAACTTTCCACGCATGGAATTTTCATAGTTATCGTGGAAATGTTCAAATAAAATATGGCATATTTTTTTAACATAACACAGCACTGGAAAGAGTTAATAAATGACGCACTTTTCCCTAATAAGGAGAGCAGCAGAACGTGTAGTTGAGTCGGCATGTAGTAAACGTTTATGCTTTCCCATACTATGACGAGTCATCGAGCGGAACTTGAACTGTCGGTCAAGACAATATCTTGCTGACCAAGAAACCGGTTGTCAACATTTCAGTTGCAGTTAAATGCTCATATACTTGTCCTTCAAACCTAAGTTTTTGCTTTGCTCTTGATAGGACAACAATGTATCTTAGGTAAAGTCATACATCCCTAACTGAAGTGGCGGCAAAGGCAACAGTCTTGAGTAATTGGATCATCCTTCGAGTCTCAAATAATTTTGCGCGAATAGGTTCCAAAAACGAAAAAGCTATGTAGGCGTTTCGAAACTGTGATGTAGATATGATTTTCTGGATTGATGCCGAGCGTCACAAGGCTAAACGTAGTGACGACAACTACTAAATGCAAAGAAGCCAATTAGAAACCTCGTAACACAGGATAAATTGATTCAAATGCGTAATGTATAGCTGCTGATGATGTTTTTTGAAGCCGCAACGTAAAGTGAAGTAAAGCAGACCCGCTACACGCCATGCACGCGCTTGGGGGGAGAGGAGTTGTAGCTCGTACTCATTCTTGACCTCGGAACTAGGTGGGGGTGAGTGGTCAGCATCACGCCCCGGCCGCGCTTTACCCCCGGGAAAGGACCCTGTACCCATTGGACAGGAGGGTGAGTGGGCCCCAGATTCGGTCTGGACGCAGAGGCTAGAGGAAAAATCCTTTGCCCCTGTTGGGGTTCGAACCCCGATCGCTCAGCTGTAGCTAGTCACTATACTTTCTCAGAAGCCTCAATGCTGTTGGCAAATAAAGAAATAAAAATGCAATAATTGTGGTAAATGTGGTTGGTTTATTAAAGTTCTATACTACAGTACTACACGGTATGAAGAGTTTTAAGATTCGAGGTCAATGATATTTTGGAAGGACCCTCCACCGTACGCTGAAGATAGAGGCAGTACGTTCCTCTGAAAAACTGGCAACCACCGACAAGTCCACAGAGTCATTACGCAAAATATTACAATCGAAGCATGTTGTTTTAATTTCGTTTCTGATGTTCTTAATAATATCAAAATTTTGATGTCATCCACAGTTATGTGCCATATATGTAGTTAGTGCTGGCGAAGACGAAATTCATAAGACCGGGGTCGCAATGTGTCTTATCGCTACAAGGATATTTTACTTCCATCTCATTATTCTTCTCCTTCGCCTTCTGTTGTTTTTATTCAATTATATTCTCTGCCTTCGTCTCCTTTTCCTGCTCCATCACTTGCAGTTGCATGGTCATTATTCCAGCAAGGTAGATAACCCGAGACGTTTACTTGAGCTGTTCTCACATGTATGAGCTTTAAACTTAAGGCAGTGCATTCAACTGCCAGTATACAAGGAACAAAATTGTCAGTGTCGATCTTTTGGATTGCAATGCAGCGTAAACTTATAGAGAGACACCATCGTTTCGGAGGCGCATACTGCCTCCTTCTTCAGAGCTGAATTATCCGAACCGACAGTTAAACCCAATATAACTTTTAACCAGTTCGATCCGATTATTGTAAAGGAAGTTGATGAGTAAAATTAGAATCCATTTATTGGTGAAATGTTTATCAGAAAAGGGCTGGATGCTGAAATGTGAAGTTTAGTTTTCCACCGACAGAAACCAGTCCAGCATAGCAACTTGCTGTGAAATGAGTTCTGAGAAACAGTTGATTTCTCTTCTCGAAAACTGTCTAGTTGTAGGGCAATATCTTGTCTTGCTGTAAAGAGTTTGACAGTCCATACAACGGTGTATTGTGAGATTTATGTAAATAACATAAGTTTGTTTAGAATTATATTCAAGGATTCTAAAGGAAAACGGAATTATTTGTATATAATGTCCTAATTTAAATTGGGGCTGTAAATATATTAACATATTAATCGATATCATTTCAGTAATGGCTAAATAAATTGACTAATGATTTCTCACCGATTTATTATTACCTTCATATGGATACCACTTGCAATTTCACTTGGCGCAAATTTATATATAAAGTGGGAAATGGAAGTCATAAAAAATTAATGAACTTTATAATTTATACTGGCATCAGATATTGAGGAAATGTAATCATGGAGGGTGATTCTGGCAGACAGTTCTAATATAAGATTAAACTATTATAATGTGAAATTTTAATTGACCTTAATTCATTTCAGAACCACTTCAAACCTGCCTTTTTACGTACCATATTATGTATTTTGACTCATTTGTGTGATATGACACACATTATTGAGATTTCAGATTCTTCGTCAGGAAAATCTTCAAAGCAGATTTTAAACAATTTGAACCACCCGTTTCAACATTTTGTAACTCAGCATATGTCCGTGGTGTGCTTTTATGGGTTTTGTCTGATTATCAGAATAATCAGTCATTAATTTCCTGAACGGAGATATTATGTGGATGGAATAGATCGACGTATATATTTATATATATAACCTTTTCCTTCTCTGAACACAGCACGTCCTGTATTTTGTTTCTTTACGGCGGTAGATTCTGAATAAATGTGTAAGTTCTTGCCACAATAAGCGTATTAATACACCTCAAAGAATGGGCGATGACCGAGTTAACATTGGTGGAATTTTGGGTTCGCTATTGTAAAAACTCATTGATCAGAATGAACATGTAGCTGTCATTTGGATAACCATGTAGTAAGATAGCATTAATGTTCAAGATAAATGAAGCTGATTAATGTAAAAGTGAGTTCCTGTCTCCCTTTAAAGAGTAGATTACTAACTTCAGGCTCACGTGCTGTGTTTGAATGTGGCAGCAGAGAAATTTCTAAACTTCCGGGTTAACCTCAAACCCTTCTTTTGCTGTTGTAATCATTATAATTATCTGAAAGTGAGTGTGGACTATTTGTGATGAAAACCGTGAACCCGAATTGATATGAATGGGTGTTTCAGAACATACTTCTAATTCCAAGAGCAACTGTCTTTTCTCGAATCAATAAGCCTATCTCTCAAAATACATTCTTATAGGTAATTAATGAAGTTATTAGTATTTTGGAATCAGTAAATATTAGGCCAGGAATATGAACTGAAATACGGATATAACAAGAGAAATCGATATTTGCTACAAACTCGCCCGGCCCCATTCTGAATCTTTGGATAAATGCACTTTGTGAGCTCCTTTTTCCCATAATGAAAGCTTGTTTTACAAGATTTCTTGGCAGGTGTATTGCAATGTAATTACCTGTGCCCTGTTTATTGCGTTATGACGCTTGTGAAATCAGTGAATTATTTTGCATAAATAAACCTGGTGTTATTTTTCAAAATATCTCTAATTATGTTAGCACAGCAGCAATATTTAAGCTTAAATGTTTCCTATAAAACAGAATAAAGGATATATTTGTCTACATAAATAAACAAGTTAGCAAATGTACGGATATTTATGGTGCGCTCGCCAGGATTTGACTTTCGTAGGATGAAAAACTGGCAAAACACGCTTCATAGTTGGGTAATCATATAAAAGCAACGACGCAGTGGTGATTTACATTTATTGTTTGTTTATTTATTAATTGTTGCGTCATCTTGGAGTATAATCTCCTCACCTCACAAGTTCGAAAGTCCATAAAGTTGGTATTACCGATTGGAAAAATATAAATACAATTTTGGAATGGAATCAAGTGATATAATATCCGTTCCAAATTTTATAAAATGATTTCAGCCGTTCTTCTGTTATTAGATTCGCACAGACGGACATGATAAGCGATAACGTCATCAGTCGTCCTGTAAAATCATGGGTAATGACGTCATGGCGGAGGATCATAACCACATCTCAGAAGTTGAGCATCCGTCACATCTGCTGTTGCCAACACTGAAAAAGCAAAATCAACCCCATCGAAAGATATGTTTAAAAAGAGTATTGAACTTTCTTAATCATGCTTTTGCGTACTGATAAAGTCCACATATTTTAGATGAAATAATAACTGAAAGATGTAGGGGTTTTGACGCATGTAATGGAACCAATTAACTAATAGAACTACGAATAATATGACGGTGACAGTTGTGTTAAAGTTGGTGGCGCTTGACTAGAATTCGGTTTCAGAAATAAACGTCGTGGTTAGTGCGCTCGCCACTGGACCAAAGGTTCTCGGGTTCAAAGCCGTCCAAGGTCGATGGATTCTTAAGGGTGATAAAAATCGGTAGCACAACTTCCTTCGGAGGGGAAGTAAAGCCGGCGGTCCCTTGTCACAGATTTACGAGCATGAGCGACATGTTTCGTAAGCAAAATTCAGCGGCCATTTCTCATCAATGTCTCTCCTGATTCTCTGCTAGATGGCTCTGGCAGAAACCTTAGAATGGAGGATACGAAGACCCAGACGGAGTTGTAGAACCAAGGAAGAAGAAGAAAATATTGATAATAGTCTAAGTTAACAGTACTACTCTGTCCACGAAAATATATTATAAAGCATTCGAAAAAGGAAACAAATTGCCGACGAATTTGACAGTCATTAAGCAGGTTCAAGGAACCTCCTGCAGACACTAATTCAAAGCAGCCCCGAGGATGCTGTCAGGCTCTTCCTCTGCCACACCCACTCCACCAGCCGAGCCGCAAACGAGGTTGAACGGCCAGCAGAAGATTGCGCCCTCCCGCCGCGACGAAACCCGACGACCTGCTTCAAGTGCAGAAACTCAAGACGCAAAAATGAGCGGCAATGCGGCAGAAATTTTGAAAGCACCGCTCTTTCATTTTCAGGAAAGTAATTATCAAATCAAAGAGAACGAGATTTCGGGGCATGTAGCATGCATTGGGAAGATAAACCTATACACAGAGTTGGTCTGAAAATGTGAATTAAAGAGATCACTTGCGAGAACAAGGCATAGATGGGAGGATAATATCAAATAATTTATTTAGTTCTCGTCTACAAAAGACAGTGTCTGTTTAATACCGACATTTTGCTATCCACAGTCATTATACATATAGAATAACTTATGTATATAAACATAACCTAATTTTAATAAGATGGAAATATTAAAATAGTTGTTAGAGAAATTGTTTGGATGGTTTGCAGCGGATCCTTTCGTTTCAGGATAGGAACCACAGGCAGTTTCTTGTAAACATCGTAAGAAACATTAGTGTTTCATAAAAGGCGAGTAATTTTTTGACTACTGAAAGACTTCTTTTCAGGAAGGATACTGTTCCATTGAGTTAATTACGAAAGTAATTAGCTTAGGAAACAATGGGTCGAAAGCTCGTTTGGCACATTTCTGCAACAGATTAGTAAAAACAGTTCTATCGATTGAGGTTAAAACATGATTTACATACAACTGCGCACACGACACACACATACTTCAGCGATCAGTTCTATATCTTGACGTATTCGATCCTCTTCTAACTGAAAGTTCTCGAACTGAGGTGCTTCTCCGTTCTATACTCAGGCTAAGTTAGGTTAGGTTAGCACATGTGAAAGTATATTTAACTTTCCAAAGCCCAGTGGAAACAATATGTACCACCTACTTTTAAAATAAGTATTGGTGAAATGTAGTGATTTCTTTGATATACGAACTGAATTCATATACATTGTTTAAACGAGCTTGGGATATCAAAAGTTTAATATTAAAATTCGAAACTGTTTACGAATACAGCAAGACCCTTCTCAACTTCTATATTTTCTCCACTTACTATTTCTTTTCCTTCTACACTTCTAAACGCCTTACTTTCATTAAACCAACCTTTGTCAGAAGGACGAATGGGTACTGTCTGGGAACCTTCATAGTCTACATATATGTCCGCCCCAGTTAAACGTAGCGTGTATTGCTACTCGTTCGTATCTCTGCTCTTACTATCTCTCATTTGGCTTGACAGAGTTGATCTCGTATTCGTAATAGACAGTGGAGATGTTGCTACAATAATTCTTCCGCACTATGGTATTCAGCAGCAGAATAGGTTTTGGGAATGTGTATAATTCGTATGCTTGTCCCTGTGGCCATCCATGTAACCTTAATATTTCATTCAACTTCTTCCTGGCTTTGGTCTCTCCGTGATCAGTTGTAGACTATAAAATCAAATTCAAATGACCTGGTGTAATCACTGTTGTGGAGGACACCGTGTGAGGTGTGTTGGTGTTTAAATGTTACTCAACTTGCCATTCTATCTGCACAGTATAAAACTGACGGAATATGATACAATTACTAGGAGCACGGTAATGCAGTGAGATTTTCGTCCCAAACCAATTATTGAATGTACATGCTCGATTCGGTAAGCGAATTCGGGTAGGAAGGGTAACTTAAAATTACGCTTAGATTGAGGGCTTTTTAGAACAGGGTGAAATAATTTTTATATAAGAAAGAAGTAACAGAAAGACAAAATTTTATAATGATGAGCTCCGTAATTTGGGATAAGGAATAGAAGAAGAGGACTAGAAATTTCAGACAAAATTTGCATTGTAAAAGTTGATGGTAAGAGGCCATTCGAAAGATCTAGGCGCAAATGGAAACATAATATTAATGTGGATAAGTAAAAATAAGGCATGAAGCTATATAATGGATTCATCTGGATCAGGACAGGTACAAGTTGTGAGATTTTGTAAACACGTTAATTAACTTATGGGTTCCCTAAAAGACGGGATATGTCTTTGGAGCTGAAAGAATATCAACTTTTCACGTAGGATAGTGCTTCGTGGAAATGTATTAAATTTTCTTGCACAAAGCAAACAAATCTTTCTGCATCTAGCTATTTCTCCTGATAGATTTTGTTATTGTAATGATCTATATTCCCCAGTTTTCTTAATCACGCGTATTAGCTATCAGATTTAATATTATTATTATTATTTATGATTTATAAACTATTTATGAAGAAAAACAATATTTTATTTATATATATATATACACACATACGTTTTGCCTGATCTTATGTTTATAAAAGTAACATTCTACTTTACTTCTGTAAAACGGCAAAAAAGCCACGTACATTATTACTGAACCTAATACTATATTCACTTTATCACAAAGGTCTATATAGTGTAGTGTAAAGTATCTTAGGTGTTGTAACGCATACGCCATGTAGATGCTTCGGGGAGGAGCGTATAGCTCCTGCTCATTCTTGACCTCGGCACTAGATGGGGGTGAGTGGTCAGCGTCACGCCCCGGCCACGCTTTGCACCCTGGGAAAGGACCACGGTATCCATTGGACGTGTGGTTGGGTAGACCTCGAAAGCGGTCAGGACACAGAGGCTAGAGAAAAATCTTCTGTTCCTGTTGGGGTTCTAACCGTGATCGGCTATCAGTCACTATACTGAATGAGATACCTGGCTCTGTTGTAGGGCGTATGCAAATTCCGAACGCATGCCACGCGTCTCTAAAGCTCTCCACCTTTAACCTTTGGCAATTCAGCATTTATATTTCATATCTGATACGCTGGTACTCTCTTCATAGCAATTGGTTAGGCGAAAATGCAAAAATAAATAATTTACAAAAACTTAAAATTTACAGTCCAGCCAGCTCAACTTCGTACCCCATTTCCCAGAAAACACTTCAAAGCGCCCATATTTTTTGTCGAGATGTTAAAGTATTATAATGAAATCTTTGATGTATTTTTGCCCCGTTTTCTCTGACTATCTGACTGTATGATCAATACGCAAATATTAAATACTGAATAGAAAGTAGGAAGTTCAAAAAAGCCCATTGTGAGCAGAATTTAATGATGTTTTTGTTCTCAACTGTAGTGTGTGCGTACGTTTCATTAGCAGCAAGCTTCGTGCTGATAGAGATCAATAAAATGTATGTGGTTCGTAGAAGGCAGAATACGGACTTACCTTTATGAATCCTTCATTTCTGTCAGCACATATTGTCAGTTTATCTTCCATGTTATCTTAATTTGTTTTAGGAACTGATACGTACCAAAAAGGAGAAAGTAAGTGGCTATATTCGTATTTCTAGAAGCTCGTAGCATTTATCCTGATTATTTTAATTCTAAATAATATAACCTTATAGAATAGAAATATAGGCTAATAATAGCGTCAGAATTATCGCTTAAATGTTACCTGTATTTGATAAATAACTTAACTATTGAATGTTATCATAAAATCTGATTTATTTTATTGCACACAATGTGAGTTATTTTAATAAAGTTAATGTAACTAATAATTAGAAAGAAATCCAGATATTCCATTTCTATTTCACGGACTTCCATTGCTATAAATCTTGTTTGGTTAATGTCATTTTTATGCAACTATGTTAGTAATTCAAAAGTAATGCAGTTTAGTTCATGGACCATCGTTTTGAACTCTTGCGTAGATGAACATTCAGTTAATTTCTAGTCCAGTTAGATTTTTCATTCCTTGCAATTTTTAATATCTTGAAGACCATTATTGTTATTATTGTTATTATTATTATTATTATTATCTTATTCTGTAATGTCACAACCCAAAACACTGCCACCGGAATTCGAATACATGACCTCAGCAGCTAAGACCTCTTAAGTGTTTTAATAGCGTAGATTATATTTAAAGATTTATCTTAATTCGTGAATGACACGAAGCTAAATCTCTGCAGACATAATAATTTAAAAAATCTTCACATAAATATTATCATCACGTGAGAAGTTCTCGGTTGGTAATTAATAAGTTATGTCTTGCAGACACTACAGCGTATGTGTTAAGGTAACAGATCTTTTCTCGTGGAATTACAGTTTATAATTACACCACTATATAGTGGAATATCTGGCACCATGCAGAGATGTTGCTTACTTCAGCGGTACTGTTGGTTAATTTAAAATAAAATAAAATGCTTCCAGTAGGTGAGCTTGAGTTGCGAACAAGTCACTCGTTCAAGTTACATCCCGCAGAGTCTGAAGTATTGGAGAAACAAAATGATTCACATTAAAACAGCTCATAAAATAGAGAGATTTTTCAGTGTTTAAATAAATACACAGCATTATAGATATACAGTGTCCCATTTAACTTGGAACCCACCTACTAGCATGCGAAGACCGTGGTAAGCGTTGTGACTAACTCATTTCCCGACACTTCGCTCGGTGTCATTTCGACCGGTTAGGGAACCTAACCCAGGCTTCTTTCCGGATGGTGGCCAGGAGCTATATCCCGGGATGTAAAAAAACTTGGCCGTGAAGACAACCGCTCGCCTCTAAAAAGTGTTGAGTTTAAGAATGCGTGGAGCCGAACACTCAATTCTCTCTCGACGTGGTGGTTCGTTCGACACAGTGGCAACATACCTTCTGATGGTGGCTGTCTTCTTGGTTGTTGCGCTATGTACTACAGACTACACTGAGCTCCAACCCAGAAGCAGCCACCTTCATAGTCGCCGCCGTGAAGACCTCAAATCCTACACGGTAGAGGACACTTGGTGGCCTAATAGCGACTATCATACAGTGACACCTGTCACTATTCGAAAATATTCGGTGTCTCGTATATCTAATGTTAATTCTACCACGGTTTCCCCCAGCCAGTTGCCATATTCATCTATCATCATCCACATCACAAGAGACGGTTTGGAAGGCCAACCAAGCGATTTAGTCTCAGCCAGCTCCGTATTATTATCATTTAATTGAAAGGGGTTTATGTTATTTGTCGCGTAGCTTTAAATAACTATTTAATTACTTGAGTAATGTCTTAGTCTACATATTCTATTCTTTTAATCAGACGCTCCATCAATGTCTTTTATGACAGTATTTTATTGTGTAAAATTAACATCCTCTTGGACAGAGGAAATAGTTCAAGAAATATTGGACACGATATAATCCGGTTATGTGGGCTAATTAATTCCTAAATTTTAGTACCTATAAGATGGCATTAGTTAGACGAACTTGTGTAGGGCAACAAGGCTTGTGATGGGTGACTTAACTGGTTCTGTCTGCCTGCTTTCTCATGTAGCTTTGGGGAATTATTACTACAAACAAATGTAAAAAATTGTAAACCAGTTTCAGTCAACCACAACAGGAAATAATTGGATGGATGGGTTAATGCATTACTTCAGTATAGTCTTAGTAAAACGCGCTTGTGAGTTAAATTATTATATACTTTTTGCATTAACGGAAATAGTTTTTTCGTCATCGTAAATGAATGGCAGTTCGAAGACAGGACGTAATATGTTCAGAAGAAAGTCACGGATTGAAATACAAGAGTAATTTACATTATTTCCGAATCGCTTTAGTATGTCAAAAAATAATTTTATAGACCAAGGTCTTTCTTGAGAATCGATAGTCGCTCAACCGCTGAAAGAATTCTGTGCTTGTGAGCAACTTACAGATTCATTAGCTTGTTCACAAAATTCCTTTACTTGATTTAACCTCAGCAATCCTACATTTTCCGATAGAAATGTTGTATGTATTTATGTTTTCACGTTTGCATGGGGCCTAGATTATCCGCGAAAAGAATAAGAAATCAAGCCCCTCATTAAAGTAAGAGACAAAAATTCACCTAAATAAAACAGCAAGTAAAAGTACCTTATTGTGTACATTTAAAAATTGTTTTGTGTTTAAAAGAGAGAATGGTCAAAATATTCTAAATTGAAAGGCTGTAAGCGTGATCTCAAGTGGATAGTCCTATCTGTAGATAAAATATGATTGATAATGGAGATACGCTCTTATGAAACGTCGATTTACATCTACCAGACTACAATGCGAAAAATCCTACAAGACAGTCATGTTTAAACTTATTGTACCACTCTTCATCCGTCTCAAATTTAAGATACCTGAACAAACTTTACTCACCAATATTATTTTAATATATAACAAGGATTTATGAGGTACTTATGTAGCGTTTCAGGTGTTTGTGTTTGACAATTTGGAAATTACGTATTTTCATTCGTTCTTTTAGCACACACTCAGACAAAAATTCAACTTGTGCTTCCCATGTAAGACGCAGTTTTTCCTACTGGGAAGTAAGTAGGCATTAAGAAATGGTTATAACCTCTATATTTCCAATGCATAGCGATTATTTAATGCTTACTTACTTCTCACCCACCTGTACTTGCTCGCGTAACTTAGGATGTAAAACTCGTGTGACGATATTTGACAAAATTTGACATTGTTTATTTCTAGACGGATAGGGGGAAACATTAATCTGTTATGCTTGTTCTTTATTAACTTATGTTTATTCTACAACGTATAGAAGCGTCTCCTCTCGTCGGGGTGATTTAGCTGAAGAGGTATGTGCTTTCTTACACGAGATTCTACCGAACATCAGTTGAAATTTACAGGTCCGTTTGTGGCATGTTATTTATTTTATAATAATTCCGGCAGTATCATATTTCGACCATAAAAATTCCAGTCTATCTGCAATCTATTCTATTTTTACGATTTAGTAGAATATCCAGTTTCTAATCGCGAATTTAAATCGTAGTTTTCAGTTCAAGTGACTGCAAGACAGTATTATGTACAATGTACTTTGCAACAAATGTAAAGAAACTTATCTGTTCAAGGGAAATTTCAGGTTCTCACGGTGGCGGATATTAAGATGGCTGTCTCCTGGTTTGTGCCATGTAGTCTGACAGCAGTTTCACGACGGTTCAGATGTGCTTGCTACCTCAGTCATTAGGGCGATGAGTAAACACTGATGATGGAGGCAGTAAGCGCCTCTGAAACGTCGCTAAATTTCTGTCAGACTACACAGCGTAACAACTCAGATGACAAAAATTTTTGAAATTCTTTAATTTAATATTGTCTGTATTTGTTTCCATATTACGTGACAAAGCAACACTGATATTCTGACGAGATACGGGAGCAAATTCGGATTCCTATTTCGTGGTGCGTCCAGAATTAAGAATGAACAGACTTTGTATCTTCCTACAGGTCACCTGTAGGAAGAGCAAATCTCGGTTTATGTCTTTCCGCTCTGGGCTGCAATATAATTACTTTTCTTTGATAAAGATGTAATTGTTACCCAGTAGGACGTCGTTAGATTTTAACCTCTGGATTTTCCTTTTATGATAACGCATCTTATTCCTTTTTACACTGCCAGTGCCCTGTTATCTAAACGTAACACATCCACCACTTGCCCCTTTTGTGTGCTGTGTCCCGTGCAGTACGGGCCAGAAGATGGGAAACATTTCAGTACGTCCGTGCTGTCCAGGGGAAACGAATTGAATTCTGATACAGGTATTCCATCAATTTTCTGAAGAATTTTTCAAAAATTGATTCTGAATCCTTCATATCTGGAGGATGATGAAATTTTGCAATTCAAATTCCTATACCACCGATTTACATTATGTATAGTAAGCGTGTGTTACTGAATCAGTTGTTCTTTTTTGCGCTCTGAAAAAGGTACGTTACGTGAGGTTTGATGTTTTAAAGGCAGTGAAGATGATGTACTTCTGGGTTTTGGCGTCGTATGGACTCGTTGGTAGATGTCAACATTTTGGATAAATATTGTCTCCATCTTCAGAGCTGAAGTAACGATGCGGGGAAGTGGATGGACTAATAAAGGTTTAGTGGATTGAATAGCTGAGGGTGTTGGTCAGTTAGGGACTTGAAGAACGACATGAAGACACGTCAGTTCATTGCCAGTCGGTTACTGTAAAAACAAACTACTTTTGTCGCGTTAATGATGACTCCCTCCCTCCTTCTAAATGAGTCTCGACTGGCAAGCACCGCTCACGAGCTGTGGAGAAGCGAAGAAGACTTCTTGAGGTCAAGTGAAGCATGGGCGACGACTTGCCTTCGAGCTGTAGAAGACCCAGGGCCACTGCCCTGCTGTTCCCACCTAAATTTCTGTCAGACTACACAGCGTAACAACTCAGATGACAAAAATTTTTGAAATTCTTTAATTTAATATTGTCTGTATTTGTTTCCATATTACGTGACAAAGCAACACTGATATTCTGACGAGATACGGGAGCAAATTCGGATTCCTATTTCGTGGTGCGTCCAGAATTAAGAATGAACAGACTTTGTATCTTCCTACAGGTCACCTGTAGGAAGAGCAAATCTCGGTTTATGTCTTTCCGCTCTGGGCTGCAATATAATTACTTTTCTTTGATAAAGATGTAATTGTTACCCAGTAGGACGTCGTTAGATTTTAACCTCTGGATTTTCCTTTTATGATAACGCATCTTATTCCTTTTTACACTGCCAGTGCCCTGTTATCTAAACGTAACACATCCACCACTTGCCCCTTTTGTGTGCTGTGTCCCGTGCAGTACGGGCCAGAAGATGGGAAACATTTCAGTACGTCCGTGCTGTCCAGGGGAAACGAATTGAATTCTGATACAGGTATTCCATCAATTTTCTGAAGAATTTTTCAAAAATTGATTCTGAATCCTTCATATCTGGAGGATGATGAAATTTTGCAATTCAAATTCCTATACCACCGATTTACATTATGTATAGTAAGCGTGTGTTACTGAATCAGTTGTTCTTTTTTGCGCTCTGAAAAAGGTACGTTACGTGAGGTTTGATGTTTTAAAGGCAGTGAAGATGATGTACTTCTGGGTTTTGGCGTCGTATGGACTCGTTGGTAGATGTCAACATTTTGGATAAATATTGTCTCCATCTTCAGAGCTGAAGTAACGATGCGGGGAAGTGGATGGACTAATAAAGGTTTAGTGGATTGAATAGCTGAGGGTGTTGGTCAGTTAGGGACTTGAAGAACGACATGAAGACACGTCAGTTCATTGCCAGTCGGTTACTGTAAAAACAAACTACTTTTGTCGCGTTAATGATGACTCCCTCCCTCCTTCTAAATGAGTCTCGACTGGCAAGCACCGCTCACGAGCTGTGGAGAAGCGAAGAAGACTTCTTGAGGTCAAGTGAAGCATGGGCGACGACTTGCCTTCGAGCTGTAGAAGACCCAGGGCCACTGCCCTGCTGTTCCCACGGTGAAGATCTTACACCAAGCGCACTGCTGACTGCGGGGGAGTTTTCCGTAACCTGTTTCTTTCAGAGGCAAGCCACTAGCAAGCAGATCAGATGAAGAGTCTGTACACCTCCAAACAGCGGTCGATTGGCTCGCACACCTGCTACGTGTTCGTGAGGTATCTAGTTCTCCTAATCATTCGACTCTGAAAATTCTGAACTCTTGACAGCATCGTTAAACAAACCACATGTAAATATCACACCAAAAATAAACAAATTTGCTTTAATTAAAGTCCCATTGTAACATGCAATCTAGGTCTACTTCTGTGGAGCGTAAACGTTTATAAATCATTTACGAACTAATATAATCCATAGCTTCAACGCGGCTACCACTAACATGTTTCAACAGACAATTATGAGGCAATTGATGATTTTAGTTTCTCGTGGCGGCACATATGAAGATAACTGTCTTCTGGTTCGTTTCGTCTTGTAGTATGGTTGACGTTTACTTACGTTTCAGATGAGACTGCTACCTCCATTATCAGACCCCATCATCACACTGATTATGAAGGCAGCAAACAGCTCTGAAACGTCATTAAACTTTTAGGAGACCACAAGACGTAATAAAGCATAAGACAGTCACACATTTGCATAATATACTTCACCGGTTTACAGTTTTATACCACCTACACAATTTTTTTTTCTATTAGTGTTTGCCAACAGCATACGGGCCCTAAAACGCAAACACTGATAGAAATATACATCACTAATACAAGTATGAAAAACAAATAAAAATATGCTAGAAAGAAGCAAATTAAAATAACATTAAACTAAGACAAGTCTTCCCGTATTACGAATTTGCCCTCAATGAAGAAAAATGTTTGCTAAAAATGTCTGAAAATATGCATAATATAATTTTCAACAATGGCGTACCTAACTGAAGAACTATGTCTTAATGTACTGTTCACGGGTTTGACTTTAGGCACACGGACACCAGCGATGTCCAAGATAGAATAACTATTTGGCTTTAAAAAAACTACGACAAGAAACAAGATTTCTTTAAATTTTAAAACAAAATCATTTACGTGAAATATTAAACTAAAAAATCATGTTTTTAAAATGTTTTAATTCTATAAATGTGCTTGTGGTACTGAAATCTATAGACCTAGGTCTACGTATATATTTTTTGGCAGAATTTAGTTCATAAATACTGATAAAATAGTCTCAACCATTTTATATATATATAAATAATTCTTTAAAATAAGAGATTGTAATCTGAAGTTTTGGAACGGGCTAGGTCCAACTTCCATTATTATAAAAACCTAATAGGAGTTCAATGAAAGTAGTCGTGATATTTTATATTCACCAGAACTGTATAAGAAGCAAACTGCTGTGTTCACTCACGCCGTGTTTGTTGTTCGTAATGGGCTCGAAGTCGTGATTTTCACGCCCCTTTCTGCTACATTATGAAGTGAGGAGAAGCTGAAACTAGACGGCTTCTTCTAAACTTTCTTTTTTTGTAAATTTCATTCATGCAAGTTTCATTCATAACTGATATCAACAAAAATGACTTGTGAAGAAAGTAACATTGATCTGTCACACCGAAACTACGAGGGCGTCATTGGTGGATATTTGACTCACGGTCGATTTATCTCTTTGTCACCAGAAGAACGTGTTAACTTGGCGACTATGTGTGTTTCAGAAAGAAAAATATCGTTGACAAACCACCGCTCATTTTATCTCCAAAAGAAATCTGAGAATAATTCCATGGGCAGAGTCCTTCTTGAGAAACTACCAATATTTAACTTACTCAATAAATTCCCTGTCTTTCATGGAACCAGAATGTTAATTACTATTTTCACAACTACCACTTTTTCTTATCTTGAATCAGATGAATATAGTAAAAACTACATATTATATAATTTAAGATACATTTTATTATTATTCTATTACGTCGAATAGTGTCTGCATTTCAGAATGTCCGACCAAATGTTTCTATGTTTTCTCTGGTGGTTGCAACGCGTGCTGTATGCCTAGCCGTCCTTAATATGATTTCCTTAGTAATACTGCTCATTATATACCCCACCCTTGTGCCGCTTGGGCACTGGGACCGTGGGTTCGAATCCCACTCAAGCCATGGATGTTTGTCCGCGTTTTTCTGTGTTGTGTTGTACAGGCCTTGCGACGGGCCGATCCCTCGCCCAGGGAATCCTACCAAAAAGTCTACAGATCCTGCCAACGAAAAGTTGGGACCCACAGTGCTCAGGCACTTGAAGAACGGGACGTTCCCAGTATTCAGTATATACCCCACTAATTATGAAGCTTCTTATTAGCTTTTTAAAACCCCAGTGATAACTTTCTGTCCCACCACCTTTTACAGTAATTAACTGTGTATTTTATATTTATGGGTTTTGTATGGTTATTTGCTTAAATAATATTAATCAATTGATATTTGTAATGGATAAGTGTTGTTCTCTTTGCGGCAACAACTGAGCTTCGGGCGCAAAGGGTTATTCAGTTTTATCCAGCCTCCTGCCACTTCCAGATCTAGAGATTCTCTTTGGCATCCCGTTTTCAAACACCCTCCGGGAATTATAAGTTACAGTGGGAATAGAGTAGCAAAATATGGCTTTTACTTCAACCACATCTCACATGAACAAAATGAATTACTAATAAAACAAAATACGTATATTTCAATTACAGTAAACTGTTAATTACTTTCTTTATTTTCCTGCGTAAAGACTGCGTTTTGATTGTGTTTTGAAATCAGTTGCCGAGTTCAGAAGTTAATTAAATTGATCTTACCATGTACTAAACAAGGCAGCATGCTTTCAATCAGGAACCCTTTACTCGATTGCAAGTCAAACTAACGGTTCACCTCCGTCTAGTGTCGATGTCAATAATACGAGGAGCTCCAACTCCACTTCTTCATACTTAATGGCAATGCTGCTTAATGAACCGTAGTCACAGTATTAGCCTACCACACCAAAGAGAAGTTCGGTGGCCTCAGAAGCCAGTCGTGATCTCATGAAAAGTGAACAGGTGCTTCAAACGTAATTAAAGGCATAAAGCAATCATATAGATATGAGTGCAGAAAATATTCTTCTATTTCTTCGTGTTTATTTCAGGCTTCCTCCCTGATGGTTCCTGGAAGACCGTGCGAGGTAATACGTAACGCGATTTATATGCGCCGTTCCGTAATTATGCAACTACGAGACTAACTTACAAAGTAAACTGTTATCTTCTGGGAAATTGTGCAAGTCTTATAGGTATTTACCGACGTTTCAGAGGAGCTTCCTACTTCCATCATCAGGGACAATATCTTTCAGACTACTAGTCGCCGTTACAACCTAAATTCTATGTTATCTGATGAATATCTCCTCACCCGTAGCGCTTTATAAATAATAAATAATTATAAACTGAATACGTATTTCGGTTTCGACGTATTATGGAGATTTAGGAGCATTAACTTTACGGTATTCTTATAACTGCTCCATATTTAAGATTCCAACTACTCGGAGTTTAACTCAGGTACCTATATATTAATCTTACAGATAACTCCTGTCTGTTATGTGTACCGGACCACTGTATGATGCCATCATATCTATTAGCCTACACTTGTAGTCGATTCGTATTATTTTCGATTCAGTGGCCACGTTCTTAGTTCACCTATATTGACAGTTTTGTTCATTTTTTGCTCACACAACTGAAAATAATAGCTGTTATCAACGTCTGTAAAGCTGAGGGACTGGCAAGACATGTTCCCGTGTTACATATGTATCGGCGTTTAATAGTTTGGTGAGATGGTAGTTTGTGGGGGAGCTAATAACCAGTTTGGAGACCCTTCATTCCAAGCAGAAGGCAGAGAAGGTCAAGGCTTAGTTGTGTGTTCATTAACCCTCTCAGATCTTTTATCAATATGGAGATTAATTAATTAAATAATTGTTACACTTATCGTTTTAATAGAAAGGTATCAATGAAGTTGTGTAAGGGTAGGTTGTCTACATTTCTGGCAGGTGTTGGCTTTCAGACTGAATGTAGTTGGTAAGTTAGTTTATTTGTATTTCGTGAAATGCCGTGACCCTTTTGTGTTAATAATGTCTCGCTTTAGTATAATGATGTCTTAAAGTAAAAAAAAAATTCTTTAAAGGATTATACGCGGAAAAAGATGTCTAATAAACCAATTTGGAATTGGCTGTTTCCGGAATACAAAATAAATTGCCCTACGACGTAAACATGTCAAGGTTTGAATTAATTTGTCGAATCTTCAGACTTAAATAACATAATCACCAAATTAAACACTTTGTAACAAGACAATAAGTTTTTGGGAATGTGAGTCCTATCGGCTTACACTCCGCGTATCAATTTCAAAGTCGAATCATTTTTTGGACATCGTAATCAGACGACAGTTATACAGCTGTTCAAAATATTATATATCGATGTTATGAAACGAGAAGATTAATTGGTGTCGCCATATGACAGCAGCATGCATTTTGTATCCAGTCATCAATCTACCCGTTTCTTAGAAACTCCAGCGTTTTATTCTGTGACGTCGACGATTATTTTATTTTCCCAAGTATTTTACATCTCGGTCTTTTTGATTTATCCCTCTCAATAAAGCTAGTCACTAGCTTCATACAGTCTACTTGGAACCGTGATCACCAAGTGGATTACATGGTGACGATTGAATATATTTTAAATAAATTTACGTAATTACGTTTATTCAGCCCTGAAGATGGAGGCATCGTTGGTGTCTACCACACGACACCCCAGAAGGCAAATATGGATTTATTCACCGCCATGAGAACCTCGTACATCATACAGTCTGTTCAAACATTGATAAGAACAGAAAATGAAACAGGTGATATCGAAGTCTCAGAATCTTAAACGCAATTTCATGCGTGAGTAACCTGATGTTCGCAGAGAATCATGTCAAATGTTCAAGTACAACGAGGTTTATTTTCTAAAGGTGACGACTTCAAAGAAGTCCAATTACAGTCGGTACTTTGTCATCTCAGGAGTACCGACCCCACTGCTTTGTCTGTCTCATACTTCAGACGATGGAAGGTCTATAACCCCACCCCTTTCTCCACCGCCTCCACAGAAGCTTAACCCAATGTACGTCTGCAGACTGCCAGCAAAAACTGATAACCAGTCATTGCATTACAGTACAGTACAGTAAGCAGAACTAGTATTGTTACAGAACACCTGTACAAAGTACTCAGCATCATTGTAAGACGGCGCTTCGGTTTTAGAGAGGTCACGCCTACGTAACATCCTTACGAAAACGCTAATATAAGTGATAACATGATGGCTGTGACGTTTGGATCATGAGAACGAGTTCTGTTGAATTTTGATGCTGCTTACACATGGTTGGATAAAACATCTGTATTATTACCGAAAAATGTCGTCGAGTGTTTATCACCCTTGCTTCAAATTCGGGAGTTGCATCTTTCAAAAATCGGCCTATAGGCAGACTATTATTCTGACAGGTTTTTCGTGCTTTTCGTCAGTCATTGCAGGCAAATTCTGGAACAGTCTTTTCAGTTAGGCCACGACTGTTTCCTTCCACCTATTTTTCAATTTATTATTCAGTAATCGTCAAAACATGCCATGCCATTTAGGCTAATTCGACCTGTTGACAGCATCATTAAGTAGTATATAAATATGTAGACCAAATTTTCGTTATTATAAATATTATTGTTATTTATATTAAATACCTTTGAACTGGTTGCGGTTTCTCTGTGATTTATTATTTCTTCTCACCTTATCACACATTTCTTACATAACAGTCCAATGCTCTATCATTAATTTTATAGGATAATAGCACAGAATGATAGAGGTAGATAGATAGATAGATAGAGAGATAGATAGATAGATTGATAGATAGATAGATAGATAGATAGATAGATAGACAGACAGACAGACGGGTAGGAATATAATGACTAGATTAATGCACAGTTGTACAAACAGATTAATTAATTAATTAATTAATTGATTGATTGATGGATGGATGGATGGACAGAGAGAAATGCGTCCCAAAGACACTAAAGATTATGGTTTCAAGTTATAAGTACTCAGATATTTCTGTAATATTTTACTCTTCCTTTCGGTATAAATTCCTGCCTCTTGCCTATCATGGAATCTGATTTTCTGGTCTGACTTCTTGTAGTCTTGTGATTACCAACGTTTCGAAGGGATATACGGCATACCGCCTACATTTTAAGGGCAGTCCGGAGAAAGTAAAAGTTCCTTCAAATTATTACATGACAATATATTTGGTAAGCACATTTTCTGAGTTACCTGAATCTTTGCCGTCATTCGAACCTCAAATATAAAAATTTAAATATATTAATTATCAGATTTTTAATATAGCAGACTATAAGATACTAATTTGAATGATTTCATAGATGTAATCATTTTAAATTTAGTCATTGTGAGAGTAGATGATTACATATTTAAGATCATTATTAGAAATTGAATTTTATTACATTTGTAGGCCTGTTTCGTGTTTTATGTTTCAGAAGACAATGGGTATTTTTATTGAATATTTACTTGCAAATTTAACATATTGTTTCATCTTACCTTTGTAATTGTAACGTTGATTCCTTGTAAACAGCATTGAGAAGACACTGCACGGAGCTAAAAAAACCATGTTCTCGTTCCAAACTGAAATTACTTTAAAAAGTAAAGACTTACACAGCGCTACTTTTGTTTACGTCATAATTTGTAAACCTCCATCACGCCAGATTACGTAACTTCAGAATCCAACCAAAATCTTGTACGGACTTCTCTTTATTTCAATATTATTTTCTTATACACAACAGGAGATTCAGAGAGAAAGATGGAATCTTCTATACCCATAGTTAAATATTATAATAATCGTTTACATTTTACAACACATGACTTACGCCAGTCCATTAATTTTTTTTAAAAAGAAAGACAAATAATGCACATGCAAACAGTCAAACAGATGTTCTCCCATTAGGCTGAGTAACGCTAGGGAGAAAAATCAGGTGTTGGTATTCCGTTACGCATTTAACTATGAAATATTCATAAGGTAGTACGAGCACTGTTTGGTCTCCACCTACGGTATGGAACTAATGCGGTCATAAACAGAAGTGAGGCTTATAAAAATACTGAGATATTCAAAACGGGATAGGACTGGGAAGGACGTGGCCCTATTCCAGTCTCAAGAACTGTTTTAGCATTCATGGTCAGTGGTAAAGAATGAGTTTTAAACACTCCCAGCCGGCGGTATCTTGAAAATTTCGAGTCAGATGTAACACGTCACCAAGTCATGTTTATTGTGTTTTCACCCACTACTACATTGGACTGTAAGATAATGTACCATATATCGATTTGAGTTTATGAATTTGAAGATAATCAAAGAACCTTGTACGATTTATTTGCTTAATATTTTCTCTAATTTTGTGATTGCAACAAAAGTCCTGAACATTTTAACTGGTAGGTACTATATTTAATCCGATTAACATCTGCGATTTGTATGAAACGCTGAAAACGTTTGATCTCTTAAGCCGAAGCTCGTCTGAAGAACCTCACTTATAAAGCTGATATCGAGGGTTTACGTTTATTCTTATGCTTATTCGCATATAGCTCGAGAACGGATTACCGACTTAAACCACGCTTGCATGCTTATTTCTTAAGACCGGGAAATTATACGAAGGTCATGAGTTCGATTCTAGCTGAGGGTGATCCCCGTAGTTCGGAAACTAAACGCGATAGAAATATAGTCCTTTGCTTAGAAGAGGAGATTATGCAAACAAAACTAAATCCCAGAAAAATACCTGGGTTTGATTCCCAGTGTAGATGATTTCTGTAGATCGAATAATGAGCACGACAGAAAAACAGCGCCAAGACCAAGTTTGTTTGTTTGTTTGTTTGTTTTGTTTTCTACGAGATTATAAAAACAATAGCAACACCACCGAAAACTTCCTCAGGTTCTAGTCGAGGAAGTTTTATATAGCTCTAAAACTAAGTACAAGCGAAGGAATATGTCAAGGTATAATTTGTTTCTTTCAGAATGGAAATTACAGGAACTATTGTCACAAAACCTAAAAACCTCCTGGGTTCGATCTCGGTGAAGATTTTGGGTTTCGGAATATTTTTTCCTTTAATATTCAAGGATACGTGACCCTCGGGGAATACATACATGACACATAGGAACCCACATCGATAGATTCGACGATACGCTTCATGACCTCGGATCGACTCGACTACACAAGTCGCCAAATGCCATTCTCAGAACATAGGCACTTCGGTCGCCCAAGTCGTCACTGTTGCAATGGGAATTATAGTAGACAGGTCGCCACTGTAGCCAGGTTAAGAAGGTCGCCACGGCAGCTGCCTGCATTAGCACTACGGGCGCAATGTTATTATTTATTTAGTCAGTCCGTCCCGGGAAGAAAACACAAAAGTTTGCCTTGACGAAGATCAATTTGTTAATGGTGTTTGAGTAAATAATAGCTGTTTACACTGAGAATTGGTCGAAATGGGAAAAAGAACAGACTCATAAATTGTTAAGCATGTGGGGGCAGATACATAACACTAGGCGCAGAAGAGTTTAATACGTCCCGTGAACTTTAAGACGTCTGCTTTGGCTCAAGACATGGTACCACAGTTACAAGAGTTAGGAAAGTCTTTACCGGACGTTTCAGACCTTTGACCCTGCACAAAATATCGATATATAATGTCGATGCGATCTTTCTGTCATGGCTCGTGACAGGCTTCCTTTACCAAGTTGCTCGCCCCATCGGCTTGCTTCCGAAAGTCAAAACGTACTTTAATCGGGATCAGTCAGTTTATATAAGAGTTAATCATACGAGTTGACATATTTTTTCTTTTTATATGCATGTATTATTTCGTCTTTGGCTTTTGCATGTGGATGTTAGTTTACACAAAGTAAGTAAGTAAGAAGCCTTCAAGAACTATCGTTTGCGTATTCGTGTGACATTCAGCCACTGACAATAAATGCGCGCAGAGCCACAGTATTTTTCTTAAGCAAGGTCACCGTGCGACAGCTCGGTTTTGATTTTATGTCGCAAGGTTATGTATGAAATATAAGGCCTAAACTAATAATTCATAAATGCCATTTTTACCAAGGTCATAATTTCCATTACACCTATCATGGGAGATTGATACCTCTGTTAGAATGTATCGAAACATCGCAGCGCTGTCGAACACCGCGGAGTGACCGAGCAGTATTTAAAACGCGAAAGATAATCTGGGGTTATATTTAGCAGATGCATGTTAGAGATGATTTATGAGATCGAAGGTTTAAGATGGTCATTTTGGATTATTGTTTCGTAGATCCATGGATGAATATGGATGGAATTGGCTCAGGATCGTGGCCGATGGTGTTCTTTGGTGTTGTCGGTGTTTGACCTGCGGGTTCTGTTAACAGGGAGTTAGTTAGTTAGATCCATGGTTAGATTTTCACAGTTCTTCATAATAATTTCTTACTTGCTTGCGTTTTTCTTTCTTCTTTTCTCTTTTCTTTTGTTTTTTGTCTCCTTAATTCATTCATTTCTGTTTCTATCTTTCGTTCTCGCGTGGTTTCTCAGAGTATATAACAGAATGCGACGGTAACACTGTAAACTTATAAGGCGCACAGAATTTAAATAAGTCAAAAATATCGTTAAAACGCTTCTTTGGTCACAGTGAAATATTTATGGCAGAATAAATGTCAGTAAAACACTACCCTCACATACACGATTAATAACGTTAAATATATAAGTGTATCAAAATTTAAGTAGTTTTTGAATATGTCGTGTTTTTAAGGTGTTTCGAATCGTTATAACTTTCTGTTGTTCAACATTTTATCCCATTTTATGGAAAACAAACAAATTCTTTAAAACGGTTAAACATTAAATTATCCTGTATACATAAGCACAATAACATGAAAGATATATTCATTGTAATGCTGTCACGATCTAATGCTGTACTCGCTTGCCAGCATCCAAAAGACACGAGACTCTTAAGTATTCTGATAACTATTCTAGAGTTGGTTGTGATAAACATTGTCAGTGCCTGGGATATTCGAATAGCTTCTGGGTTGCTGTCTCCATCATCAGGGCATCGCCCTGATGATAGAGGCTGCAAGGACCTCTGAAACGTCGGCAAAATTCTACCAGACTACACAGCGCAACAACTCCAGAAGACAGCCATCTTCATACTCACCGTCGTGAAAACCTTAAATCCTTTACAATTTCTGTTTAATTACCAAGACCGCATGTAATGCCTCATTAGAATAGTCTGAAGCTACGAAATTGCAGTAGATGCAGTGACAATGGCGAAAAAGGATCGAAACAAAGTCAATAATTGTATTGTTACTACACAGCAAGGAAAGACTTCCATTTAAGTCTCTGAAACCGAAGCTGATCTAAATAGTAAGCAAAGAAAAGGCTTAAGATTTCTGTCTTCTGGGTTGTTGCGCCGTGTAGTCAGGTCGATGTTAACCAACGTTTCAGAGGTCATACTGCCTCCGTCATCAGGGCTATGATTGGTAGAAATCTATCAGACTACACGGCGTAATAACCCAGAAGACAGCAATCTTTGTTCTTTGGTGTTGTCGGTGTTTGACCTGCGGGTTCTGTTAACAGGGAGTTAGTTAGTTAGATCCATGGTTAGATTTTCACAGTTCTTCATAATAATTTCTTACTTGCTTGCGTTTTTCTTTCTTCTTTTCTCTTTTCTTTTGTTTTTTGTCTCCTTAATTCATTCATTTCTGTTTCTATCTTTCGTTCTCGCGTGGTTTCTCAGAGTATATAACAGAATGCGACGGTAACACTGTAAACTTATAAGGCGCACAGAATTTAAATAAGTCAAAAATATCGTTAAAACGCTTCTTTGGTCACAGTGAAATATTTATGGCAGAATAAATGTCAGTAAAACACTACCCTCACATACACGATTAATAACGTTAAATATATAAGTGTATCAAAATTTAAGTAGTTTTTGAATATGTCGTGTTTTTAAGGTGTTTCGAATCGTTATAACTTTCTGTTGTTCAACATTTTATCCCATTTTATGGAAAACAAACAAATTCTTTAAAACGGTTAAACATTAAATTATCCTGTATACATAAGCACAATAACATGAAAGATATATTCATTGTAATGCTGTCACGATCTAATGCTGTACTCGCTTGCCAGCATCCAAAAGACACGAGACTCTTAAGTATTCTGATAACTATTCTAGAGTTGGTTGTGATAAACATTGTCAGTGCCTGGGATATTCGAATAGCTTCTGGGTTGCTGTCTCCATCATCAGGGCATCGCCCTGATGATAGAGGCTGCAAGGACCTCTGAAACGTCGGCAAAATTCTACCAGACTACACAGCGCAACAACTCCAGAAGACAGCCATCTTCATACTCACCGTCGTGAAAACCTTAAATCCTTTACAATTTCTGTTTAATTACCAAGACCGCATGTAATGCCTCATTAGAATAGTCTGAAGCTACGAAATTGCAGTAGATGCAGTGACAATGGCGAAAAAGGATCGAAACAAAGTCAATAATTGTATTGTTACTACACAGCAAGGAAAGACTTCCATTTAAGTCTCTGAAACCGAAGCTGATCTAAATAGTAAGCAAAGAAAAGGCTTAAGATTTCTGTCTTCTGGGTTGTTGCGCCGTGTAGTCAGGTCGATGTTAACCAACGTTTCAGAGGTCATACTGCCTCCGTCATCAGGGCTATGATTGGTAGAAATCTATCAGACTACACGGCGTAATAACCCAGAAGACAGCAATCTTCAGACTCACCGCTCTGAAAATCTCAAATCCCACAAAGGAAATACTTCACCGTAACAAACATCAACTGGTTAATGTCGTTTAGGGTCGTATTCATTGTTTAACCGGAGAATCATAAGAAACCATAAACACACTATGTTAAAACGTGGTCAATTTTGTTCCAATATTTTCTATAAGGTGAATTTTAAAGTGAGTGAGGATGTGGACAGATTCATCTGGCTTACATTTTGAGTCCAGTTGTGGGCTCTTGTGAACACGGTAATGATACTTTGAGTTTCTAAAAGAGTTGTGTAATCTTTGACTATATGATCAACTTTTACCTTGTCAAGGCATCTCCCTACAGTGTGAGAAGATTACTATTAGGTCTGCGCTATTTTGGCAGAAAATTTTCACTCTCCGTAACTTATTTTCCTACGCGCAGATATTACAGCTATCCACTAATAACAAACTGAAGTCGCTACAAGATATTACGGTTCATGATATATACCCACAAAATATCACCCATCTGCATCGCGTCCTCATGTGTAGTCACAAAAATATATGTAAATGAAAGTAAAGTCAAATTATATGCGAGAAGTGTCTTCAGAAATCCGTTCAACTACAACAAAATCACGTGTACAGAATAAATTCTTCCCGTGACCTTGGGGACATGGACATTGACCTTGCGAAAAGAGCCAAGTTTTTGTTTTCCTTCCTGGCTCTTTACTGCTCCAAACTGGAGGAATGTGCAAGCAACACGTTGAATCCTAGATCGTGATATCGTCCGATCTTGCCAGATAAGTTGAGCGAGGCCAAACGAAATCACTTTCAGGGAAAGTAAAGGAACGGAGCGAAAGATACTCTGTTAAAGAAAGGGAATGACGAATGGTATAATGAGAGCGTAATGATAATAAGATTCAATTTGTAATATATATTTCTTTTCACTAACCTTTAACAATTAAAAGCCCAGCTGGAACTAAAAATCCCATAGCTTTCTCAATTCATTATTTAAATTTTATTCTCCGATGGTTTATAACCTGTGCAGTTCAGAAGTACCGTTAAATAACTCGAAGATCAGTTAGTCGATCAATCAATTAGAATGCTGTGACATATTAATGATGTATACACACAAATGCGCGTGGTTAATCGAGAGAAGGAGGGATTTGAGTTCCATAAGCCTTCATGGTTCACACAGACAAACATCACAGTGCCACAAATTATTATTCTTACTGTTTCCCAATTATGCATACCGTTAAACAATAGGAGGACGGATTGAATTGTTATTCTGAATACAGTCTCATTAGAACATGATACTCTGTACAGTCTGTACAAAAATTATGAGATATTTGTAAGAGTTACATTTAGTAAATGTAACTAATATATTGGTTCACAGGTTATGAAAATTTCGAGCTTCCAACAATGAATTTGATTTTTCGTACTTGTTTTGATGACACTGTGGTGCACATTAGTTTACCGACGTTTCAGAGAATTTGACTGTCTCCATTTTCAAAGCAAATTTGTCTTGAAGGTTCTACACTTCGTTAGTTCTTACGGTCGAGTGTTGATTGATTGGTTACTTGTGCTATTTGATACTCTTTTTCAGGTGCATAATTGAATATAACACTATATATGCATAAAATTTTATATTAAAATATAAAATTCTCATATATTTTGACATGATACAGAGATATAGAGATCTTTGAAGAGAAAAGTTCAGGATATTACACAACAGGAAAATTCGTGGTTTGCATCAGTCATCTAGAATTGTTAGGCTGCTACTTTTCACAGTCATTAACGATGCACTTTTAACTGTAGATGTTATGTAGCGTAGAGTGAGATTAGAAGGTGATCATGAATGGTGAGTGGTTAATGACGAGGACAGAGGCGGTTGTGGTTCATTTAAAAATGATACCCAGGAATATCTTGGAGTGACTGAGAAAGACCATAGAAACCTTTCAATGGGTAGTATTCCAGACGAAATTCGAGTGTACCCTACTTATCCAAATCGTTACCGCTACACCGATCTGGTCAGTCGAATTACAATGTATTGTCGTAATATGTAGCAGGTTGCTTTAAGTTATTGTTCGTCCGCAAGAAATGATAACATATTTGCTAGGAACCACAATAAACTAGACAGTAATAATATTTACTTAACGACCTATACCATTTATGAGCATTATTAAATACTTGAACACATTGTCTTGACTATTAAGTCTTCATGTATACGTGGTATTGAATTTTCAACTTTTCTGAACATTGCATGAATTTTACTGCCATCGATGTGGCTGTAATGTATTGGCTACAAGTAAAATGTGACGACAGATTTTATGGGTAATAAAATAACAAATATTGAGGATATGGACTCTCTAAGACAAGCGACACTTTATTGACTCATTCACATTTCCTTGTCACTGTATTTCTCTCTCAAACTCATACAAGCCTGCTGGCTGATATTAATTTAAATATTATAAGCCTATTCCTGGAGAAAGAGTTGTAACTGAATAATAACACGATTCAAATGACTAGCCTTTTTTTAAACACCAACATTAATCTTTTTTTCTTTTTTAAAAAATGACGTCGATCAGTATAACGTTTAAAAAATCAGTTTATTCCTCAAAGAAAAGGCTTAGCTTCTCCATTAAAGATAAATTGGTTAATTCTGTTCAGGAAAATAATAAGAGTCCACTTTCAGCATGATACGAAACCTCTTCATGAGGCCTACATTCTGCAGACAAAACTTATTGGCAGATAGTACTTAGAGTTGTCACTGTTTTAAAGGGTTTTCTTAATAACGATTGAAAAAATTAAATCATTTTAATTAATGTCTCTATTAAATTAATGTCACGCGCATTTTTTTAATACTTCTGAGTTACTCGGCTAATTAAATTTTCGACGATATCTGCTCTATACAACACGATTTATAAATAACAACAGTTGCGTCAGAATAAAAAAGTTTTTGTGGTTACCGTGATTTCATTACTTGGAAACCGTCAATTTAGACGCAAAGGCAGTAAATAATAGGATAATGTCAATGGAAATATTCGAGAGATTATAATAAATATAAGATTTAATTATTTCATTAATGTTTATTTCTAGAATAACAACGATAAAAGCAGACATTTTCAACAAGTTTTACTGGACCAACGAGTGTTTTAAGAATATCTATACACATTATGAAATGGAATATTGTCCTTGTATGTAGACATCTTTATGTGACGCAGGAGGAAATTTGTTTGTTCACATTATCGAAACGAATTCACTAAAACGAAACTAACATTTATGTGGCACACAATGTTAGATCGATAACGTCTGTGTCTGACATTTGTGTGTGTGTGTGTGTGTGTGTGTGTGTGAAATATTAATTTTATTTTGAGACGAAAACAACTGACAAGCTATTTTAATTTTATGTGCAACTTGTCGTCCTGCGTGTAGGTGATATTTTTAAAGATGTAATTAGATCGTAAGAGTTCATGTTATCCGTGTAAGACCGGCTAACTTGGTTAACATGGACGGTCCTCCCTAAATTAGATTGGTTTTATTTCCATACATATCATCACATCATAATGCCCTTTGAAGATATAATTAAATAATTAGCTCACCTATGTCATATAAAACGTTAATGAATTGTCTGGTAGCTGAAACCAGATGTTCAGAACTGCTAATACCAAACTTATATTTGGACACGATCCATTTCCCATCCTGACCACGTATTTCGCCATGATCTACCTTATTCCTTACCAACATTTTCTGTTAATTGATTTATTCCTGATTTTAGCAACATTCTCATCCTATCATAGCCTCCTAGATTACATTATTCTAATACTACAGTTCAGGAGGGAAGAAGGTGTCTGTTAGACAATGAATAAGATGGGAGTAACTATTCAAAAATTAGTATAACCCTAATGATGGAATAGGTCTTGAAGACCTAGTCCTCGTGGCCAAGGAAGAAGGAAAAAACAAACACTATGCGGTCTGTATCACAAATTTTCTCGTTGGGCAATGACCTAAACCGCTCAATTAGTTTCAGGCTTAAACATTTTCCCAGGCACTGGTTTTTCAAACACTTGTAATTTATGTTATCCCTTGAAACTTAAGACACGTTTCATATTTTTTTACAAAATTTACAAAATTATTTTGTATGTCTTAATCTTCAGGGTGTAGGAGGGTAGACGCAATAACGACAGTTTCTTAACTGCGTGAGGTCTCTCCTTCTAGAATTTATAAAAAATAAATAGGTCTAGGAATGTTTGATTGCAGCGTTAAAATACGTTTTTGTACAGTGAGATTTTAAGGCGCATTCATCAACAAAGAGTAGAGGTAGTTAAAATACGTGGAAAAATTGTACGCGAGTTTTTAGTTTTATTTTCTTATGTTCCAGTGGTTTATACAAAGAACTGCGATTAATCGTGAAATTAGAAACGTAACAAAAATATGAGGCAGTAAAAATAAGATACTAAAATTACTTTTCAAAAAATGAGTGCTCAAGCAATTACAAGAAGGGACTCTGACAAAAAGAAGAAACAATTACAGAAAGCAAAGACAAAGTTCTGAGAAATTTCGTATAATTGATAAATGGGAGGATGAGTGCATTGTAAAGAAAATGTTAAAACAATAAGCGAAATTACACAAGTTAATTGGAGCTGTCACGTTCTTTTGAAGGAAGAAAGCGATTTATGTGATGAGACTCAGATACTCTTCATACTAAAAGTACGAAGGTATTCTGTTAATCGCTGAGGAATTACTGCGAAACTGAACAGATATTTTAGCGCTTATCGTACGTTGTATGGGATTAATATTCCTTGCTTAGTAACACTACCCCTTGCACATTTATTTGGCACTTGTGACTTACGAAAGAGGCGCAGTATTGGAATAGTTAAATATGTATTTTCATTACTAGCATTAATATCAGGGATTAAGACACTGGTTCGTTCTGGTAACATAAATTTTATTTCTCATTGGGGATTTGGTTGTTATCAGCCTCTTGTGCTATATGTAATACAAACTGCTATGCCTTCTCCGAGAATCCTAAGTAATTTTGCATTGGTATCGTAAAATTATTAGAACACCTTCCCTCATTTTCATAATCCAAGAACAGAATTGGTCTGATGTAATATGACAGGTTTTATCAAATTAAACTAGTCCGTCATATATACAAGTTTTAAAATAACCTGTGTCAACGGAAGATCACTTTTATGGTCAATTAACGAGTAAAATAACATCTGGTCTAAGTTTAATTCACCAGGTTACAACTAAACGCATGTCCTGTGTGTCTATGTTTAAGTTTTAAATGTTTTGTGTTTTATACTTCATACACAGTTTAGTCACCCCTAACTACACATTTTTAGGTATTGAAACGTACACATTACCTGGTCTATTTTAATTCTCATCCATAAAACATTTTTAGTATGTAAATAGTTTCAGTTTTCTGTAATGGTATATGTCAATACGCTAGGGGGCTAAGTTCAAACGCGCGGCCTGACACAAATATACAATGCAAAACGGTCTTCATGTCACTTTTGTAACGTTTTATAAAATGAATTAAGCAACGTTCGTTCTGTCTTCAAACACGTTATTACTGTGTGTAACATCGTATTATCATAACTAATGTGTGTACACAATACATTTTTATGCGACGATTATCAGCAGGTATTAGTAGGCATTATGTAATATGTCTTCTTGTGGATGACGGATAACAGACAAGGTGTGGCCTCCCGGCGATTTTAATAAGTTTTTTTTTTGCTTAAAAATCTGCATTTTATGTAAAGGTTAATTTTAAGAGCATTTAACAATATGCATACTGTAAGGCAGATACTCTGTATGGATTACGAATCATTTGAAATTAGAAAATATACGAAATACAACTTTTTTTGTGAGTCCATTAATAAAAAACTTTCAATAAAGCTCATACGAATAAATATACGAATCTTTATTACATTGATCTCTAACTAACTAACTAGATTGCTTACGGAACCCGAAGTTTCATCACCGAATTAACCAAAGCTTTCCACCGATCCATTATATTAATCTTAGATTTTATATTGTTTGTTTGTTCCTTTATTTTATATTTCCTCTTCTATTTTTCTTTATTTTCATTTCATTTTAACGCCTTATTTCATTATTCTTTCCTTTCTGCAATAGTCAATTTCTTCTTTTTTCTTAAACTTTTATTTATTTCTTTGCCTTTTGTGTCTTCCTCATTCCATTAATCTCTCTTCCTTCTATGTTTCTCTCCCTTTTTCTTTTTTGTGGTATTCACTGGAAGTGTACGGAGTGTCAACTCGGCCCCATAATTTTCCAAACCGACAGCGCCTCTGTTGGTTACAGTCATAAAGATGCTGCAGCCCCATAAATCCATCAGCATGAAAATGTTACACGGTCTTTGCTACCGAAACATTTTGGCACGCATCACCGGTATTTTCATTCTTGTAACTTTCCGCATCTTTTAATCGTTTGTGCGTAGGTTGAGCTAGCATAGTGATGTCCGCTAAAATTGTGTACTGAGATCGGCTTCCGACTGATTTACCGCTTCGCTAGAATAATTGCCACTTACATGCTTCACATAATAGTGAGTATAAAATTTGTTTCGTGGCCAGATTATTCTAGATAATTGTCGTCATTGGAGCGCATTTAATTCCGTACAGCGCTGCTGACCTATCTACCTACGGCCACACAATCGGAATATTTTGCCCAAAGAGGTTAGGAATAAAAGCCACATCATAATATAAACAAACATGAGGAAAGGGGCTAATGAACCAACACAAAGAGAACTTAGAGTAACATTACACCACCTAACACGAATAGACTGATCAGGAACAACACAGAATTATTATCGACATTAGGCACAAAAAGTTATAGGCAGAGACCTACAAGTCTACGACATAGTAGCTTAATCTTATAGCGTTTACTACCAATATTCAGTTTCATGGAATTCGAATAAACGTGTTTGTATATTTTATAAAGTTTATATAACTACGCTTTTCGTTTTTTTTATAGTAGCTCAGACTGGATAGAGTCGAATGAGAGGATTATTGTAAATAATAAATTGGAAAGGATGTGAAAGGAATCTGTCGTAGCCTAATTTAATGTATTAACCCGGGGCTTACCTTGATGGTCTGAGTAAAATCACAAAAATAGGTTAGCCGGTCTCTGGGTTGATATTTAAACCCAGGGCCACCCTAATACGAAGCAGAAGTGCTAACCGCTCCACCACGATGAATACTTTTTACGAGAATGGGTGTTGCGACGTCAAATTGGCATCCGAATGAAGGGGTGTCGAGTCTCGGGATGCCAGACATCCTACGTTTGTCAAACTGGGAAGGAAGAATAACGCTGCCTGTTTGCCTAAACGTGTTACATTATTGTGAAAGGCTGAAGAACACTCAAGCGTCACATACGTTTTTCTTGCACTCGCCCCAAATGGGAACCAGTGTCCGTCACACTGACATAGTTGTATCTTTACGAGGCGTGAAATATAGCAGTAATAGAAATCATATAACTTGCTTGAAAGCTGTGTGTTTCAAATAAACGATAATTTATTTTCTGATCTACTAATGTAACGTGCTTTGCCCAGCCCCGTACTTGACATTTCGCCGAGAATCTCACTCACTGATGGCCAGTTACTTTATTTTACGCCTAATTCTACGTATTAAATCACCTCCCTACGACTGATGTTTTTAAATATCCAAACAACAAAATGTAACAAGACAGGAAGCTAAGAGGAAGATACAGATGCCAGTTTGGCATATTCTGCTGCTGAATTGCATAATAATGTTGCTCTTAATTCTTTTGATTCGTTGTGCCTGGAATTGCAGACAAGATTTTTAGCGCTTTAAAGCACAAATGTGTCTCCTGTTATTATAATTAATAACTCTGTATTTTGGTTGCAGGGGATATTTGTGATTTCCTATGATTGTTAGAATAAACTGGTAATATTTTGCTGAATATCATTAACCAGTTGGCCTTTGTAAGTAGACGCATTGTGTTTTATTTGAAGTAAAAACCACATTTTTAAATGTTGCTGTTAGGTGTGCTTTCAGCTTCAAAGGATCAATATATACTGCACAAAATGCATTTGGATGAAAGTAATGAATTCATGAAAGACGTCTGAACATCTTATTTATCATCTGTGTTAATATTTTACACGTAAATTTACGGGTAATAGGATTATTTATAATAAAGTGAAATTCTTCTTCTACCTAAAACGGCTTTTCGAACGAATTTTCTTGGTCTGTGCAGATTTATTTTTGCTTTCTCTTAATTCATAATCAGTTTACAGGTCTGCTCCTCGCTTGGGGGTTAAAATGTGTTGAACTGGTAATGAAAATAGTCCTATCAATAACTGTGAACTCACCTTTATTAGCAACACAGATCGAGACATCTATCTCCAGTGAACAAAACAGTATAAGCGAAACTTTTGGGTCGCACTGAAGTCCACAAAGAGTAAGGAATTGTCCTGCAGGCAAATAGGAAATCCATGATTAGGTTGCGTCATCTAGCTCTTATACTTGCGAAGGGCATTGTTGTTGTTATTACTATCTTCTGTTCGCTGATGATATAAAAATCTTTCGTGCAATTAAGTTTTCTAACGACTGCAATCAACTTCAATCTGACATCGGTTCGTATAAGGTTAGTGCCCTGCTAACTTCATGAAACTCAATATTAGTAAAACTAGAGTAATTTCCTTCTCAAGACAAACTAATATATTGTTCTAATTATAAACTTTGTCAGTCCTCTGTAACATGTACCGACTCTATTAAAGACCAGGGAATATTTGTTGACTCCAAACCTCGATTCCTGAAGCATGTTGACTACGTGTTTTCACAGTGAATTGGGTTGTTGGGTCCTGTTCGAACTTTGGCCTCTTTATTCTGATCTCTTGACCGCCTGTACATGCCGTATTTTACCTTAGATCAAAGCTCGAGTACGCCTCGGTCGTTTGGAATTCTATTACGACTACTGATGCCAACAAACTGGAACGTATCCAGCAGAAGTTTGCAGCCCTTTGCTACATTCATTTCCTCCCCCATGTGCATTACAGCTATGCTAACGCTTTGCAGTATTTAAAACTCCAAAGCATTACCAGGCACACACTGCCAGAATACACGGCAAGAGAACATCGGCCATGTTTGTCTGCCTCAAAGTCCATGTAACGAAGCAGATGAAACATCTCACAGACTATCAGTCACAAATTTGTGTATCGCTAAACGGCATTATAGTTCAAATATCAGATACGATGGAATGGCTTTTATGAATGTTTAGAACTTACAGTGAGTTCCGTGCGCATATTACGTGAACATAAAAGCGGTGGCCGTAGGCAGAGTCACTGAACTCATGCGAAAGTTAACAGGCTATCTGAAACCTATTTGTAAACGATGCGGGCTTGCTCAATTGCATCTCTCGTAACGAATAAAAAATGTTCGATTTTTACATAAAGATAAATAAATGCGATGTTTTACTTCAGCCAGTCTTTGTATTACAAGTACAGAGCACAGGCCTATTTATCCGCTATTATCGACATTAGGGTCCATCAGAAGATATTTAAAGCTACTGAATCAATGTTGCAATTTTAATTAAGGTAAACTTCTGTTTCTGATCGAAGGGACATTACGTTTTGAGCTAAATTAACTAATATATAAGAATTAAGTCCGTACCGCAAAGTAAACACTTCACCATTACTAAGATCAACTGGTTAACTCTGTTTAAGGGAAGTAATCTCTGTTAACAGTGAGACACATGGAAACCATAAATACAAAGTTGAAGAGTTTTTGATTGCTGAAGATGGTGAGATACATGAGCAGTCATCGCCCTGATGATGGAGGCAAAAAGGGCCTCTGAAACTTCAGTAAACTTCTACCAGACAAACGGCGCAACAACCCAGAAGACAGTCTTCAAATTTCCAGCATTTCTAGGTTTTTCTCTACAGGAGACAGTAAACTGAGTACAGAATTTTTAAATGTAACTAAACGTTAAGTTCTTTCCACAGTCAAATTTCTCGAGGTTACTGTTTTTTTGATAAGATACAGGATTGCAAATTGTAGCGGCATCAAACTGCTAGCTGTTTTCGCAGTTCAAAAAATCACCGAATTAAAACACCCTCACGTGAGTGGGCAGGGGATGTTAAGGGCCCAGATAAAGACTAGGTTCTTAGGAAAAACGAAACATTTCAAACACGGATTTCCATTCCGCTAAACTAAATCCCATGTCGTTGTCAACTTTACATTAAAAGCTTCCTAATTACTTCGCCAAGACACTGTGAGTTACTTGATCGTGTATGGAATCTATAAATGAAATTCCACGTTGTTTAGATACTCAAAAAACATTTTTATTCCAGTCTCAAACTATCTTGCCCTGTTGAAAATACCTCGATTAACACGTCTAAGGGCGGTTCAAACGTAGCTCCGTCAGTAAATGTGATGAACTCTGTAATTGAGTTCTAAGAGAAGATGGTAGTCACGGAAACGATTTGATTGGGAACAGTGAGAGGTGAGCGTTCAAAGTGTTACTGCAAGTACGGACGAGAAATCCGTCTAGATCCCAGGGTTCGTGTAAATTTAATGAAATCTGAAGTTCTGAAGTGCTAAAGAAACCAGATCTTACATTTTCAGCGACACAGAACCTCATATTCTTCTCATCCTAATCTTCTTATCGTTATATGAATTTCATCACCTTTCAGGATTGAGTGGGGAATGCAGAAAAATTCTCAGCAACAGATCACGTAAAAGCTCATTAAAAGTTTAGTAACATGGGTTCGAAGACATTCTTGTGACAGATTCTTGAATAATAAGAACACTACCACCTGCTTCAACAATCAACAGCTCTTCATTTTGTATTTGTGTGTTTCGTATGATTCCCTCTGTAAACAGCGATTATTTCCTTAAACAGCGTTAACCAGTTGATCTTCGTAATGGTAAAGAGCTGTGTTTACTTCGCGGTACGGACTGAATCCTTAAATACGTAATATTTAGACGAGCTTCGACTTCAAACTTTTTATAAAAGTTTTGAAAAATAAATCTCACACTCGTCAGACACGTGTTTCTGTAGATGCAATCGCGCTGCCCTGGGTACAGACGTACACTAATTTTTTGATTACATCGCATTTAAATACTTTGTACTGGCCATTAAGCGATCCTGTCACAGCTTTTTAACATCGCTGAGTCACTTTTATTAGTGTTCATACTTTGGTTGTCCCGGAAACGCTGAAATCCCATGCTAAAGGTCCATCCCTTGTCAAAATCTGCATCTGTTACAAACATATTAAGAAGGGACACTGCTGGTCCGAGAATTCCATCCACACCTGCAGCCATCATTGTGGAGGTCGTGGATTTGATCAAGAGCTCTACAGGATTAAAGCAGGTACTGCACTACCACTGAATATCTGAGGCCCACCTCAAAGCCCGAGTCGAGTGATTAGTGGATCAAAGGGCCATGTCCCCCGGAGTACCAGGCCGTAACACTTGCTATTTGAATTAATGGCTGCTTCCTCCGCCGGGGGGCGTGGTGCGTGCCTTGTCATGCAGCAAGGGTCAACGACTAACAAACAGCGAGGGTTGTTCCCGGAGTAGATGAATTTACTTGCCTAAATATACATTTGTCATTGAGAATTTGAGGTCAGGTTCGCAATGTTCCCCGTGTTTTTTGTCCTCGATCGTAAATGTTTTATATTTTGATAGAGATGTCAGTCCCTTCATGACCATTTCACTCTTCCTGACTCATCGCATTTTAGTTTTTCCTTCGACGCTTCTCAGACGGTGTAAACAAAACAAACTTGTCACCAGGAGTTGCATAGCTCCTGGCGCTTTAACCCCGGGTACCCACTTCGTTTCCCGGCGGTGCCCGGATTTATAACTTGTGTTGGGCGAGGCCGTGGTCTAGGCAACACGGAGTTTTGCTCCGTGGCATCCCACCAATTACTCCATTCACACACAGAAGAAGGCAATGGCAAACCACTTCTGGATCATCTGCCAAGAACGTATATGAACAGGTCCCAGTCCGAGAAAAGGATCGAAGGATCCCGTTCATATGGACCTGTCGTCAGACAGAACACTAAATAAATAATAAAAAAAATGTGTATGTCACAACTCTGCTCATGTTGTTCAGAATATCACGAAAATTTTCTACGCATTTATCACGTCGTTATAAACCCACGAGGCAAAAGGCCTTGAACTGTCCAAGAGTCTGAAAAAATGAGAGTATTAACTATTCTAACTTCGAAGTATAATTACGACATATCTTAAAATTATAATAATAACTATTATTATAATTTGGGGCCTTTGTTTTTTTGGGAAGGGGCCTCTGCTTTTCGGCCTATTCATTGATGACTTATGTAATGTGATTATGACTCCAGGTATCTTCTTTTCGCTGACAATATCAAAATATTCCGTAACATTAAAACTCTTGACGACTACAATCAACTTCAATCTGACATCGGTTCGTATAAGGTTAGTGCCCTGCTAACTTCATGAAACTCAATATTAGTAAAACTAGAGTAATTTCCTTCTCAAGACAAACTAATATATTGTTCTAATTATAAACTTTGTCAGTCCTCTGTAACATGTACCGACTCTATTAAAGACCAGGGAATATTTGTTGACTCCAAACCTCGATTCCTGAAGCATGTTGACTACGTGTTTTCACAGTGAATTGGGTTGTTGGGTCCTGTTCGAACTTTGGCCTCTTTATTCTGATCTCTTGACCGCCTGTACATGCCGTATTTTACCTTAGATCAAAGCTCGAGTACGCCTCGGTCGTTTGGAATTCTATTACGACTACTGATGCCAACAAACTGGAACGTATCCAGCAGAAGTTTGCAGCCCTTTGCTACATTCATTTCCTCCCCCATGTGCATTACAGCTATGCTAACGCTTTGCAGTATTTAAAACTCCAAAGCATTTATAAGAGGAGGTACAATGACGCACTGTTCCTTATCCAAGTTTACCGTGGATTTGAAATACTGCCATTCCCTTCTGGAAGCTGTCGGGCTCCGACCTCCTGCTCGGTTTCTGAGAGACTTTTTATGTTTAGTTACAGCCCTTCAATTAAAAACTGTCCTTCTGCTACATGCGCATCATCTGCTAATGTTGTCTGTAGGGACTTCGATATATTTGAAGAAAGATTTCTTCCCTTAATAATATTCTGTAATAACTATGTTGCTATCTCTACATTAGACATTAATTACATTAATATAAATATATTCCATTTCTCTCCTCCACAACTCACCATTGGCTATATATATATATATAAATTCTCTGATTTAATAAATTGTTTGTTTTGCATAATTTCTTCTCCTTTTAATCTAATTGACATAATTTAATTTAATTATTATTAAAACTATATTAACGTATTTAGTAGCAAGTTAGCTTTATGTGTAACTGTCCTATACACTCATGTAATTTGTTGATAGTCTGTTTGTTGTTACCATTCTGTAATTATTATTGTAATCTTGTGTTATTCGCTTGTGCTGTGTCTGTAATTGGCCTTCTGGCTGTTGACACAGCACACTGATAATAAAACCGAATCGAACTGAATTACAAAGCAGTAGTCTTCTTAAAGAAATAAAATTATGCAATTATATACTACACAGATTTTACTGTAGAAGATCCTCACAAAAATAAATACGTATTTTTTATCACAATCTGATCAGGTCCATCAGAAATATCATTGTCTTCTGCGACTTAATCACAAAGTACCATTTGTACTCACAGCAGACCCCCATTACTATTATGACTTAAGTTGTCAAAAATTTTCTAATTTTCTCCTGGAAATTTTCAGGGGTTATTTCCCTCTCCATGGCCGTTTCTTTCCGCATCCTTTTCAGTTCATTGTTCCGTCATTCGACTCTGTGTCTTTGGCACTGCGAAGGAAGGGATAAAATCGAAACACTTAAGCCCCTCTTATCGAAAACCGAGGATATATCTGACCTACTGAAACAGAAATAAGCCATCTTTGAAATGTGTTTGTCGAATTTCTTTACAAGTGTCATTTGAATTTATCAAGAATTCACTAGCAGTTGTATACAGAAGGAAGTCGCTGTGTGAAGAGAAGATAATTTACGATTTTAAAGGTTTGGTTAGAATCATGAAAGTTTTAAACTTTGTGAGCAAATACTCAGAGAGTTGAAATGTTGCAATACAAGTAAATTAAATAATATACAGGCGTTTACCACATACCAGAGAATATACTGCATATAAATGAAACAGTGGACTTTGTATCCTTAGGAAGTAAATTATGCTAAAAAACATTTTATAAAACTACGTGTTATTTCGCCTTCATAGATTTCCAGATGAACTATTTTGTTTGTCGTTTATAACTAGTTATTGCTGGGAAAGTTTTCTTAAGTTTACCCTGACACTTCTGTGTGAAGTGGGGTTAAGACGTTGAATCCTCTTAAGTCCCCATTCAACTATGGCTCTTACCGTAGCCAATACGTTTTCACCAAGATTTTGTACAAAGAAAGAAAAACAAAGGCCAGTACATTTGGTAGCGGCAGGTATTAATTCTTTTACATGACGTGTTACAAAAACATGTTTTGTTTGTGTGATGATAACGTTTTATCGTTTGATGTATGCTAATTATAATAAGAAAGTCGGCTACTATAATTTCACTGTGTTTGTTTTAAATATGAAACTTTCTGACAGTTTCTGTTCACATGTCTACAAGTACTTTTGTTGAACTGCATTATTCCAATCATTGCAGACTTAGTTACATATATTTACTATGATCAATACGTGCTCTTCATGGGAATTACTTGTCTTCTGCTGCCTGTTATCCTATGTAAAATGACAATTAGTTTTGTTGAATGCACTCTATAGGCAGGTTCGTAGCTGCAATTCAGGGATGTCCATTTACATAGGGCGATCTCCCTGACGTTGGAGGCAGCAAGCACTAATGAAACATCGGTAAACTACTATTAGGATACACGATGTAACAACCCAGAACGGACATTGTCGTAATATTTTTTACTCAATTCTTCTGTTGTTTAGAAAGTTATCACTTTGAACTGCTGATTTGTTCCTGGTTAATCCGTGTGATATATGCTTTTGCCTCGGAAACTTTAATATTGTTCTATTCATTTCGTAGTAACGGTAAGTTACTATGCAATAAAGTGTACGGTTTATGTTCACGTGTACGTATATTTTTATATGTTTATTCACTGAAGGTTTGTGACATTGTACGATTTGAGGTTTCCACGGCGGTAATTATGAAGATGGATGTCTTCTGGGTTGTTGCACCGTGTAGTCTGGTAGAAGTTTACTAGTGTTTCAAGGGTTCTTTCATCTCCCTGATGATGGAGACAGCAAGGACCTCTAAAATGTCGATAAACTTCTACCAGACTACACGGTGCAACAACCCAGAAGACAGCAATCTTCGTTTGTGACATTGTTTGATTAATCATATCAATATTGTATCTAGCATGACCGATTGCCTAACGTGTTATATTTGATATGGGGAATTAGCTTTCTTATCGTTTTGTGTGATTGGTTATCATTATACTGACAGATATGTTATTATTTTTACTGATATAATTAATAGCAACAGCTGGGATCAGCTCTGGGAACTTCCGAATCGACCTATTAGACTAGTACACAATTATACAGCCCACGTGCAAGGCAAAATCTCATTGTGTCTTAATACAATTACAGCATTCTTAAAGAACGAAATTCTATAAACAGGCATTTAATTTATTAAACACATCACCATCCATTTAATGTAGTAAATATTAAGTATCTGCGTCAACACGCGCTTAATTGTCATCCTTCACACCTTTTAGATGCAGGTCTGTTGAGTTTTGGTAGTGATTGTACTACAGATTTTGATCAGAAATTTAAACCATTTAATGTAGACTATTACAGATAACTAACACTTTAGAGTAAAGCTTTTCTTGAGCACCTAACGATCGCTCATGTAGTCAAGAAATTATGAAATATCAAGTTACTTATCGCATTGATGACGGAAGCAGTATGCTCCTCAGAAACGTCGGTCTGTATCTACGAGAATATAAGTCGCACTTCCAAAGTGGCTGTCATTTTCATAATCAAGAAATTTTTCAATACTTTATTTAATCCCAAAGTCCCATTACCTTCTTCTTCTATTTTGTGCCAGATTGATTACCCACGCCCTCCCATTATTTTTCCCAACAACCATTATATTTTTTCTCTTTCATTTATATCTGTGTTTATCAAGTATTCTCTTCCCTTCAGGTTTTCCACCCCAAATTTTATATACATTTCGTGTCTTTCCGATGCGCACATCCCTCGTCTAATCCTCCTCGATTTCATCACACTTTGAATAAAACAGCGAAGAATACAATTATTAAATTCTTTCTAACGCAGTTTCTTCCACCAAATATCCTTTTTAGTATCCTGTTTTAAAACACCCTCAGTCTAGGCTCATCACTTAATGTCAGAATCAGAATTTGCCACCGTACAAAACAACAGGCAAAAATTACAGTTTTATATATTGTATTGTGTTTGAATAACGCTGTGAATTCATATAAATTACATTTCTTTCTTAGGTTACTTCTCTTCACTGGAAATGCTGTTCTGGACTGCACGGCTGGTGTTCGCTCTGTCGGTGAGTAACATAATTTATACGTTTTATATTAACATTATCTTTTATCATCATCATTGTCATCTTCAATAAAATGATGGATGGAATAAGTCACATTCCTGGCCATTTACGGTTACATATAATTTTCA
>NW_019059726.1:436589-459031 GCF_000696155.1 Zootermopsis nevadensis
CGTCTGAATGTGTAATATCATGGAGTAAAAATAAAACATGTTCTAATCAAATAATACACACACAATTGTAAGTGTATACAGTATTTATGGTGACGTCACTTCTTTCAGGCGAATAGATTTCCGGCAGAGTGAACCATCCCCTCGAGTTTCTTAACAGCTGTGTAGCCGTTGTTCCTCACTTGTTTCTTAGCTCAGTTTTTCAATATGGAAATCCGTGAACTTGTAACACCATATTCAGAATTTAGCGTGATTTTCATGTTAGTAGGTGAGATTTCAGGTTCTCGTGGCGGCGAGTATGAAGATGTTTGTTTTCTGTGTTTTTGCGCCGTGTAGTCTGGAATAAGTTTGTGAACGTTTCAGAGGTGTTTACTGCCTTACCATCATCAGGGCGATTGCGAGAACTCCCACCATTAAAGTAACTTCACGGCACACCCTTTGAAATATACTGTATTAACCCTGATAAAAGTGTCACTTTTCAACGTAAGTTTCATTTTCGGACGATTTATGAGAACGCGGATTTTATTTCTGTAAGATTCGTGCGAAAAGTGTTAAGAAATTTCTAATTACAGTATATATTAATCTACGTACACAATGTATCTCACATGTCTGGGGCCATAGGAGAATTCTTTTACTTGGTAATAGAAGCATAAATGTAAAGAGGGAAGTTTGTTGCAATTCTTGTGTTTCTAACCACAACTGCTGGGATTTTTTCTTTTTCACTTATGACTAGCCGTTACGGTGCTACACTCCTTCCATTATGAGTAGTAAAACATTATAGCGATGTTGCCATATTCACTGACAACGAAAGTGGGATCTCTCCAGAGTGAGGTTAAATAGTAGAAAAATAGACTCAGGTTCTTCAGGGAACACGAAGGGAAATAAATAAATAATGCAGCAACGAATAGCGAACTGTCATGTCAAGTTGGCAACATCGCCGTAACTTTTTACTATAGATTATGAAAGAATGTAGCTCTGTAATGGCTCGTCCTAGGTTAAATAACTCGAGACTGCAAGCACATATTTTCAATAGATCCCACTCGTTATATTTTCCTTATTTTGTTAAACAGCTGGGCTCTCCTTTGGCCTCGGACTTTCTGGACACGCTAATATCAGAACAATATAAAATATAGTTGTATTTTCCAGTCGTTATGTGGCTGGATGCATAACTTGCATCTTTATCGTTAAACCAACAACTGGTTTATGGTAAATAGACATTAAAACTGTCGTTGAAATATTTTCTTTGAAACTAGTATCGAGTACATGATACGTGGATAGCAATGTGTTACGCAAATGTTAAAGGAATCCAATAATAGGCTTGTATATAGTTCTGATTGCTTGTTTCTATATGTAAAGTATTTTATGTATTTTAATAAGTAAATAGGTTACAATGATCACTTTAAATTTGAACTGGCCGATTTATTTGTCGTACAGGAATGTAAGTTATTTTACGTACTAACTAGGATAACAATTTCACTGGCCATCAAAATACAAAGACTTTATTACTAGAATAAAAACGAGATCTTCAATTTAAAACGAGTCCCATTTATAAAGATATAAAAGAATATAATTTAAGAATCAAGCGAACGGATGAAGATTCACCAAACGTACATGTGTAGTGGTTAGCATTTCTACTTCGTTTTCAGGAAGGTTAGGTTTCGAATCTCGGTACGAAGGCCTGATAGCAGGTGAGTGACGTTTTCGTATTTTTCTCAATTCCTTTAGGAAAAATTCGTTGATGTTACCTCAAAATAGACCACAACCGGTTTTAAAGTATTTGAAATTAATTTACAGTCACTGTAACATTCTGCGCTTTTATATATTACATAGCACTGAGCATTAGTTGAAGCGTCATTAAATAAATCAAGACCCAGTCAGTCGTAGACGATATCATTTCATACAGGAGATTGAAAGGGAATTTCGCTTTGTAATGATGTTTCTATCTCTCTTACGCTAATAAACGAGAGAGGGGTTCTAACCCGCGATACTGGGCGTGCGGTGGCGCTACACAGCAGACGAGTGGATTACCAAACCATTACACACATTATTACCTTAAGGCTGTTAACTGAGGAGAGGGAGGGGAAAGTACATTTGTGGTCCATTTTTGGAGAAATCAACTGGTCGGGAGAAGCAGTAGCAGTAGAGGTCGTCGGCCGGTCATCTTATATGGAAGAAGTCAGTCGCGGTTTGAAGCATTCCCTTTATTACCAATTGCACTGTAAGCTTTTGCCTATACGACTGTAAACGTATAGCCAGATGGTATGAATGGCTATGTATACCCATCCAGCCTCTGGTAAGTCAGGGGTGTTTAAATCTGTATTGATACTCTACAAACTGACTGCTTTATGTACGTAACATTAATCATAAATATATTAGAACTTTTAAAATTGATTGTTTAAGTTATATTATATTTAAGAGAAATTAATAAAGTTGTAAGGGATGATAACATAAATATATAGACAATTCAAATTTAAGTGGTTTTTAATCCAGATTGTCATGCCACGTGACTATTTGGTCTTAACCATACCAATAGCTATAGTTCTTTGAAACTTATGTTTGGAATAATGACAAGTTATATATATTAGAGCGTTTTGCATTTTACTCTGATGCCAAATTACAGATTTTTAAAAAACATTATTGTGACTCTACGTTGGATATCCCTGCAGGAGAACTTCACTTACGATATTTCATAGATACTTTACATTGTATAATAAGAGGAAGCGAGTGATATTGTTAAACGTGTTGTTTGACTTAAATTAAGAAGACGTAATCATATGTTTAGTTACATAGATAGAATTGCTAATGCTGTGTTTATACACATTCAGTTTCATAACTTGTTGGTCACCATGTGACGTAATAGAAGAGAAATTATAATTCAAGTGTGCAAAACTGATGTTTTTCGCGAGGTTCGTTACTGCTGTAGTTTTATAATGTCGACCTTTCTTGAAGCGAACGTCACTGGGAGTGAGAAATGAATGCGAACACTGAAGAGTGAAAAGTCACGTGGTTTTACTAAATTCCCCACAGGTTTTAAAATAAAGACAAAAAAATCACGTCTCCATTGCCTGCGACGTAAAGTAACGTTATTAAAATTTGCCCTAGTTGTATGAGGTATTGCATATTTCTTATTAAGTATGCAACTCCCAACAATTTTAGATTTGTATTAATTATGACTATATGTTCATCAAATAGCCTATTATTTTGCTTAACAAATTAAGAATGTTGAGATGGTCGGTGCATATAGCATGTATGAAAGATGATAAATACACTGGCCTTGAACTTTTAGTCACAGCACCTGAAAGGAAGACGATTTCGGATATCTGAATTAGTTGGGGGAATATTATTAAAATAGATCTTAAATTAATAGGATTTGGGGATGTGGATGGATTCTTCTGGTTCTGGCGGGCTTTTGTACACATGGTAATGAACTTTAGGGCTTATTAAGTGGCTGGAAATTAATTAAATATCTGAGCTTTTATTAATCACTTAGTAAGGACCGTGTTTCATGAATTTCCTGGTGTTTATTAGCCGCACCTTGTGGACTGAAGCATTAGAAGAAAAGCTAACTCTAACCAAAACTTTGCTTGTTTTAATCACAGATGTAAATAAAACGACCACGCAGTTTACCAAGAATGATAAAATAACAGCAAGTCGGATGATCCTGAGATATCAGTTAACTTTATCATGGAGAAATTTCATTCTAAGTATGTTTACACAAACTAGTCACATATTGTCTTATCTCAGTCACTCAACACCTAGCCTCCAAGTAGCTGGATTACAGGAGTACGCCACCACTCCCACCTGAGGAGGTTAAAAATGCATGGAACTGTTTTGAAACCACTTATAAGCTTTCACAACGTAGTAGTATTTAAGAATAGGGCAGCATTTGTAATCTTGATGAAATTGAGTAGCATTATTTTATTTGTTGGATGTGAGAGGAACTGAATGTTATGAGCTCTAGTTCTGATTTATCCGTGCGGTAACTTCCTGGTTACAAGTCGTTGTGGGACACCGATGTGTGACCGGAACTTAGGCCTCCAAAGGAAGCGACAAGCTTGGTTTGGGTGGAGGGGGAGTTTTACGTATCAGCCATCTTAATTCCAAGAACGCCTCGACCACAAATGGAGCCGGACGTATAGTCCTAGACCTCATTTCCTTGGGGTTTTCCCTCCTTGATCATGATAGATAAAAACTGTGGTCAATAATTTGTAATTTGTACTGAATTCGTGTAATTATTTCCTGTTATACGTATTTCTAATACGTGTGTAGAAAACTTACCTGATATCGATCGTCTTAAACACTGAAAGGTTATCGATGTGTCTGTATTTATGTTTTCCCATGATGTCTTTTGTGTAATATGAACATTCGCTAAAAGAAGATTTAATTCTTATACAACATTTATTATTCATTTCTAAATGTTATTGGCGATGGGGTAAAATTAACAGTTTCAAATTTACGGACTTTTTAATAGTCATTGTGCTTCCTCAAACCACGAACAGATAACCTACTAACTATTGTTTTTACTGTAGCCACTAACTGGTCCACTGAGTGAATTTGGATCAGCGATGGAATGATACTGACATGGGAAAACCGAATAACTCGGAGAAAAAGCAGGTGTGGACCTGACTTTGTACTTCTGTAACGCAAACCTCTATAACAATTAAATTAAATTGGAGGACGATGCTTGAATATAAGCAGATAGTTGTAATGATAACTCATATTGTTTCGTAACATCCTATTGTTTCCATGGGGTGAAAATGTGACTTCTATTTTCGGGGGAAGGCCTCGTTGATAATTTATAGTTATTCGACGTTTCGGCAAACATAATAGTTGCCATTCAATTGTAAAGGGTTCCTGACGATAGTGGATTACACTTAAAATTATTTTCTATCTGGATTTTTTCTATAGTCTTTGTTTAAAAGAAAAATCACAACGTTGGTCCAGTTATGGAGACTAGCTCTATCTAACGTAACCAACTGAGTAGGTACCTCTCGCCTGAAAACGGAAACAGAGCTAGATTCCGAAACGTCGTAGATTTTATTTTAAACAAAGACAATGGAAAAAGTTCAGACAGTAAATAATTTTAAGTATAGTAGTTTCCAGCTTCAGTGTTATCCTCTCCCTAAAGATGGTAATTGCAATGTTTGCCGAAACGCTAGATAACTATCGACATATATCGGAAATACAAGTGACAAATTTAATTCCAGCTACAAAATCTTAAGGAAATAATGAATTCAACAGTTCCTTCCGGGAGCCGGGTAGTGACGGCTTTATCAGTGAACGCAATGCACCACAACGATGTCTTCCTTAGAAACTAAACTTACCATCACTGCATTCACTACATTCTGTACCCGATGTATCCATGCTGCCTTGAAACGACCACGTGTCGCAAGAACTTGTTTTGTAATGTTGGTGACCGCCCCCGTAAGCCCTCGTTTATTGTCTAACAATGAGTGCTGATACCACTCCCGTGCCATGAAATGGATGTCCTCTACATGTGGTGGGTCACGAAATGAGATAATTCAATCTCGCGTGACCCTTATTATGCTGAAATGTGTGTAGACGTCATTCAGTGTAACTTTTGGTGTTTTCATTATAGTAAACTAGACATACGGTAGAGGAGCTGTTTACGTAACATTCCTTGCACGGAGTACATAGCGAGAACGTATTATAATCGCATCATGTCTGTCCGTCCGTCCGTCTGTCCAGTGGGTTCAACACGAGAACCACTGGATGGATTTTGATCAAATTTAGGTAGGCATTGAGGTGCTACGATCCGGTGGCCAAAGTGACAACTATCGAACATGGCCTATATTTAATACCTCGAAATTCACGCTGCAAAGAATGCATAAGGTTAAGATGTGTATTCCGATGCGGAACACATTTTGTGAGCTTGTTAGTCTCACAGAGACCTCTTCATCATGTAAATTCAATACAAAATAGGTGGAATGTTTACGTAAAGTAAGTCAGACCACTTGGGTGACGAATGCATAGAAGGAAGGATGTTGTTAATGTAAGTTGAAGAAATGGTCTGTGAGAATGTAACCGAAGTTGAACTGGTTCAGGATAGGATTCAGTAGCGGACTTCTGTGAACATGGTAATGAACCACTGGATTTTATAAAATCTAAGTATTTTGTACCAAATGAGCTACTATAAGAGTTGGCGCCGTGTAGACTCGTCGGTAGACGCCAGCGTTGCGAGGAACATACTGTCTCCGTCTTCAGCCCTGTGGATGGAGACAGTATATTTCTCCGAAACTTTTATACAGATCTATTGTATTAAACCTGATAAATGTCAGAGTATCGTAAGTTGTCTTTTGGCAAAACACAATATAACTTGGCATTGAATAAGGCCATAGAATACTTGTTCCCGTATTATTAACAATACGTAAAGTCCTAAGATTTTTTAAAATAAACAGTATAGACTTTAATTAGAGCTATGTTAATGCCATGTAAACTTGATATTTTGTTCGACGAACTGCGTCAGAGACCAGAATGGAATTGTGTTTGATTTGCGTGTTCAGCCGATAAGGTTTCGCCCAAAAACAAAGCCTTTTGCACACAACAAACTGAATCGAATTCCGTTGAGGAGTTTCGGAGACGAAGACATGTTTGAATTAACCGTTTGGTGTAGAGAACTAATAAAGATTCGCGTAGATAATCTGATGTTGTACCAAGCTACATTTACCAGTATTAGAAATCAGCCTTTATGATAAAGCCACCTACGCACAGTGTACACACACACACCCAAACGCACCTAAATCATAAACGACAATTTATGTAATGAACAAGATTGCAGAACAATTAAAAATCTTGGGACGGAGCAATGTTGTCTGCTTGTTACATGTTGTGTGTTTGTTCTGAGATGAGCCGAACAAGCAACCAAACTTCATTCAAAAGACTTTTTATTTCTGTTTACCGTCGCTTGTCCATTGAGATGCAATCAAAACTTCATTTCACCTCGAGACATGAATAAACATAAGATGATGCTGTCATTAATCACTGATTAGAGATTCATATATCATTACTAGTTTATCTATAATACAATTTACATTGGTAGTTTAAGTAATCGTCTTTCTTCTTTTTTATAACCTATAGTACTTTCTCCAGCTTAGGATTTAAATGCAAATGCTATAGTAAGATGTAAATTGTATGTCAGTCGATTCGCTTTGAATTATTCGTATGTATATTTTGCTTGTTTTAATTCTGATCAAGATAAATGTTTAATACATGTCTACACCGAACGAGTTACGTTAACACATTTCATAGATGGGCACTGGTAATAAACACGCCCTAACATTCTTTTTGTTCGTCAGCTGTATTATTTTCAATAGCCGGAATGATATTTTAAAATGCAGCGTAAGTTTCGAAGTCAGTAAGTGGTGTAAAACACAAAATGTTTATTTTGGAGAAACAACAACAGGATAATTATCGATTATTTACTCTGTCGGAAATTAGGCAAAGGAATGTTCAAGAAATTTGCATGTTATATATATATAATCGGCATTGTTTCTTCCAGGCAGTACATATTGGATGATAATATCAGCTAATAGCCATAATATCATTGCTAGCTCTATTTTATTATGTTCATAGCCACCCGTCTGAAGCGATCATTGTACTCGACAGCTGGAATAAACAATCATGTTTGTTTCTTCCGGTGAAGTTTGAATCTCCTGTTGACTGGACGGAGGTGGCGAGCTTATGGTTGCTTCCTGCTTCCTCCAGGAAGGGGCCGCCCCGCTCCGTATCACAGGTCATTTCGGTATATTGACGAGATAAACTGCTTTGGGCAGGGGTGACAAATCGCCTGCTTAATGCCACAAAGGACTTGTTCGTGTACCACACAAATAAAATTAATAGCTAAGAACGCAAGTATGCACAATTTTCATCGACATTTCCATAAACTTGTAGGAAAGTGACAACACTTCATTGAACAATAACACTCAAGATATTTTTCTGCGAGAAGGTTAGGTTAGAGGTTAAGCTGAGTGAGGATTTTCATAAATATCCTCAGCCTCACCAAGCTAACACTGGGGGCTACTACAGCTTCCTTCCAAATCCTTAACTATCTACTTACCGCCCTCTCAAAGATTCTATATTCTATACCGTTGGTTGCTGAAATAACGTCTTTAAACATCCTACGAATATGTAAGAAATAATTCAATGGAGGACAATCTCTTTTTAAAGCTAGTTGTCGGTCACGTATGAAGAAGTTGTCCGCCTTTTAGTGTGAAGAATCTTTCATTGGTATGTTCGTTACGATCAGCCATTGGGTACTGTCCTCAGGTAAATGGCATCGAAGTGCGTAGTTTCTTGTGACAGTAGTTTTTACCGTGAGAGATTGTTAGGTCCTCGTCACAGTGGATATTCGCGACTGCTTTTTGGATTCACATGTACGTTTTATGTCTGGCAATGTTCTTTTGCCCGCAGCGTGAAGACCCACTTCAATCGTTAAGAACAGAGTTCATATATCATGTTCGTATGTGCAGATACACGATTACCGACGTCCAAAATATGTTTCCTTGTTAGGGAGTGGAAATAGAGATACATTGCGCCAATTCTACATTCTGTTTTACTGCACGTGATTTAGTAGTTTGTTTGTAAGTTATCTTACAACGGTGTATCACTTGCAGAAGTTTTTAGAATGGGGAAGTAATAGAATCCGTAGAGTTTTTTATGTCCTGATATTGAAAAATGTCAAATTTGAAGAACGAGGAGATAAAAGAAGAATATTAAGATAAATTTTAGGATTGCCGGATGAAACTGGCTGCGGGGGGGGGGGTTCCCCAGTGTTAGAGATGTTAGCGAAATCTCGGTTAAAGTTGCTACACTGTTACTTTAGCTAATTATAGTTGACGTTATATAAAGTTCAGGATGTGGGTTGCCAACCGAGGTAAGCTGATATACAAGTAAATTTCCTGTTTCTCTGAGCTGTTCTAACAGTCGCCAAGTAGCAGAAACACGCCCAAGTAAAAAATGAGACCAAATTTCTTGTGATTGAACTTCGAGTAAGTTGGAATTTAGGCATATAGAGGTCATTACAGAATAAAATTAATATATGTCAACATCTCGTACCACAATTTCGTAACTTACTTTCACCAACATGTGATATAACTGATGGGCATAAGGATTCGACATTATTATCATGCGTCTATCTAAGCACAAAAACGAATACAATTTCAAAGGTACCTTTCCTTTTGAGCCGATATAAGAACCTTACGGCTATTTCTGCAGCGTTCTGACGCATTTCCAGGTACAAATTGAGACTAGCAGATACGATAATATTCTCTTTACATTATGATCGCATGTGAGTTGCAGGTCACCTATAACACCCGTAGACTGTAGCGGGAGAAGTCGATCTAGCTCAAATGACACACGACTACACTTGGAGACTAAGAAATCATAGTTAAGGACCTGCATTTCCGTTCCTTGGCCACCTCCCTCCGTTCTGTGCTCTCACATGGCATCATTGTTCCGTTTGAATATTATAGCGCGGATACTAAAAGGTAGCTTATCTTTGAGGACGAAGTACAGCATCGTGCAAAGGAAAACATCGCGCTCATTTCAAGGCTGTGTAATTCATAAGAGGTCTCATACCTTAAAAATGTTAAATTGTTTTTATACATTAGAATATTAAAGTATAGACATGTTCCAATAACGCTTTGTACATATATGTATGTTATGTATATGTGTGTATGTTTGTTTTATTACATATCGCAAGCCAGAAATTCACTCTTCATGGTTATATAGGCCTATAACACAATATTACTGAATCAGAATACTTGTAGGCTTTCATGCTTTTTAAATTTATTTTTTGATCTATTTCATTTAAAGTAGCCAATATAATATTCTGCACATATCTGTAGACTGGCGGGCTTAATTATTTCGAATTTGTTTTGGGAATATTGCTTGTCACACTAATTATAGGAAACGCAGTTTGGATCAAAATTATATAAAGAGAAAAATACTTTCTATTTATGTTGACTGTTTGCTCTTCCTTAGGTTTGATGTTTCAAATTTTTGTCCGTTTAAAAAAGTATATTTTGTTGTTAACTTTATATGGTTTATAAATCGATATCATATGGAGACATTTTCAGATAAAAGTGAGATTCTGTTGTTGTTATTCACGTACCGTACAAAATTCCTTATTACCGTTATGCCTCTGTGAGCCCAGCTGACACTAGGCACATTATTTTGCCATTAAGCACGTCGTAGAATAGAAGTGACAGTGCAGAATGATAGTTGCTGTCAATGTGCTTCGAGAAAATACGCTTTGAAAGGTGTTTGTGTGTTTGTGAAGTTGCGTCATGCATGTTGCTATGGTAACAAATTCCGGCTTTAAAAAAAGACAAAGTCAGCGTAGCAGAACGTTAGAATTTGAAAATTGCCTTTCAGATGGGATATGTTCAAAATAGTGGTCCGCACTGGAAATATAGGCTATAATCAGAAATATAACTCCTTAATTTTATTTATTTATGGCTTATTTAACAACACAGTGAGTAACTCAGAACAATAGAACGATCACTTCATTTGCCTGAAGAGACTAGCACCGCTAGAAATTTCAGGTCAGTCGTGTCCGGACCGAGAATTTAACCACGGACTTCTGGAAAAGGAATCAGGAGAGTTAACCGTTCCGCCACGACATTCGGTTTCCTTCAGCAGTACTTCACAAACAGTATCATGTTGCTAGACCTGTATATAAATAAATATATACATACTTTATCTAATGATGCTGTGTCAGCTACAAACGTTAGTGAAAAATCGATTCATGACACTGAAATTATGAACGTTATTGGCCTGTTTAATATATGACACACGACGTTTCGATACTTGGCTCCGTTAACTTTTTGAATTAACGTGTTGTTATTAGAAAAGATTTTCGTACTTTTTTATTTTCGTGAACTTCGTGTTATTAGTACAAAAAGGAGCTTGAAATGTTATACTCTCTGCTATGAACACGGTTATAAATGATGAAAAATTCTGTGAAAGGAAAGGAATTCAGTAACTAGCTGGATGACTTATGTCATAAAATCGTAGTACAATTTGGGTTTACATCGATATCCGTTCATTATCTTCAGGAATGAAGCATTCGGTCTGGGAGGCAGATTCCCCATATGCTGAATAGGGTTTGTGGTTTTCACAGCGGTGAGTCTGAAGATGGCTGTCTTCTCGGTTGTTGCACTGTAAGGTCTGGTAAAAGTTTAATAACGTTTTAGGGCGAATCATCGACCTGATAATGGAGGCAGCAAGGACTCTGAAACGTCGATAAACTTGTACCAGACCTCATGGCGCAACAACCGAGAAGACATTCATCTACCCAATACCCGTTTACTTTGTAGAAACGCATAACGGTTGTTTACAAGTTTGTTTTGCCAACCCCGAAGCTGATCGGTCCCTCGTCTTTTTTGTGGAGTAAGGGAATTATGACGAAATATTTTTTCCGTGTTTGGTTCACGTTTATGTGCCGGTTAGATTTCTTGTGCACTAAAACGTAAGGTAAACATGAAGAGATTTTCAGACATGTCACACTGCACACGGAACAGTAAACAAAGAGGAAGTGCTTAAGATCGTGCATAGAATGCTTGAAGCTGACCTTATCTTGCGTTGTTCACTTGGCGGTCACACCTTACAGCAAGCTGAGAGAGTTCATTTTATTTGTATTGCTTCCACGAAGTTGAGAAGACCATGTACATGTTCCTATTTCTGGTCGCATATCTGGTCTCCAGAATCACTGATCTGATTTTTAAAAATGGGGTGGAGGGCTTTGTACGGATATCCTCTCTACAGGCCCTTAAAACAACATGCATATTCATATGGAACATGATTCAAACTTTATTTGAGGTAGCACAACCATTTCATAACACAAAGAATAAAATATAGATCTTACACATTATTAAGATATTTTTTTCTGTCCAGCCAAACGCCGTGTAGGCGCTTGGGATGAGAGATATTTCGTTCATAATCATTCTTAAACTCGGCACTAGATGGGGTGAGTGGTAACGGTCTCAGCCCGGCCGCGCTTTAGGCCGGACGCAAACGGAGCCACTTGTGGCCGCCACTGCAGGAGGTATGCTTTCTCTCATGATGGTATCTTGGCGTTTTAAACGATCTTGTAACAAGGACAATAATTCATTGAATGTTGTCAAGCTCATTCGAAAATACTTAAAAATTTATCTTCGTGCCTCGTTAGCTCCTCAAAAAGCGTAGCAAAATGGCCATTCTCGCTGCGAGTTCGCAATATTAGATGTATCCAAAAACGGCGCTGTCTTTGTCGTCGTTTACGTCGGCGTTGTCGTATTATTAGTATTGCGACCAATGCTTCCATATCGGAGTCCATTGTGCTACTGACGCGCGGTTGGGGAAAATGTCTGCATAAAGTGGCGACCACTAGTGGTCGTGTTTAGCCACTAGTGGCTCCGTTATTTATGGCTTATTTAACAACACAGTGAGTAACTCAGAACAATAGAACGATCACTTCATTTGCCTGAAGAGACTAGCACCGCTAGAAATTTCAGGTCAGTCGTGTCCGGACCGAGAATTTAACCACGGACTTCTGGAAAAGGAATCAGGAGAGTTAACCGTTCCGCCACGACATTCGGTTTCCTTCAGCAGTACTTCACAAACAGTATCATGTTGCTAGACCTGTATATAAATAAATATATACATACTTTATCTAATGATGCTGTGTCAGCTACAAACGTTAGTGAAAAATCGATTCATGACACTGAAATTATGAACGTTATTGGCCTGTTTAATATATGACACACGACGTTTCGATACTTGGCTCCGTTAACTTTTTGAATTAACGTGTTGTTATTAGAAAAGATTTTCGTACTTTTTTATTTTCGTGAACTTCGTGTTATTAGTACAAAAAGGAGCTTGAAATGTTATACTCTCTGCTATGAACACGGTTATAAATGATGAAAAATTCTGTGAAAGGAAAGGAATTCAGTAACTAGCTGGATGACTTATGTCATAAAATCGTAGTACAATTTGGGTTTACATCGATATCCGTTCATTATCTTCAGGAATGAAGCATTCGGTCTGGGAGGCAGATTCCCCATATGCTGAATAGGGTTTGTGGTTTTCACAGCGGTGAGTCTGAAGATGGCTGTCTTCTCGGTTGTTGCACTGTAAGGTCTGGTAAACGTTTAATAACGTTTCAGGGCGAATCATCGACTTGATAATGGAGGCAGCAAGGACTCTGAAACGTCGATAAACTTGTACCAGACCTCATGGCGCAACAACCGAGAAGACATTCATCTACCCAATACCCGTTTACTTTGTAGAAACGCATAACGGTTGTTTACAAGTTTGTTTTGCCAACCCCGAAGCTGATCGGTCCCTCGTCTTTTTTGTGGAGTAAGGGAATTATGACGAAATATTTTTTCCGTGTTTGGTTCACGTTTATGTGCCGGTTAGATTTCTTGTGCACTAAAACGTAAGGTAAACATGAAGAGATTTTCAGACATGTCACACTGCACACGGAACAGTAAACAAAGAGGAAGTGCTTAAGATCGTGCATAGAATGCTTGAAGCTGACCTTATCTTGCGTTGTTCACTTGGCGGTCACACCTTACAGCAAGCTGAGAGAGTTCATTTTATTTGTATTGCTTCCACGAAGTTGAGAAGACCATGTACATGTTCCTATTTCTGGTCGCATATCTGGTCTCCAGAATCACTGATCTGATTTTTAAAAATGGGGTGGAGGGCTTTGTACGGATATCCTCTCTACAGGCCCTTAAAACAACATGCATATTCATATGGAACATGATTCAAACTTTATTTGAGGTAGCACAACCATTTCATAACACAAAGAATAAAATATAGATCTTACACATTATTAAGATATTTTTTTCTGTCCAGCCAAACGCCGTGTAGGCGCTTGGGATGAGAGATATTTCGTTCATAATCATTCTTAAACTCGGCACTAGATGGGGTGAGTGGTAACGGTCTCAGCCCGGCCGCGCTTTAGGCCGGACGCAAACGGAGCCACTTGTGGCCGCCACTGCAGGAGGTATGCTTTCTCTCATGATGGTATCTTGGCGTTTTAAACGATCTTGTAACAAGGACAATAATTCATTGAATGTTGTCAAGCTCATTCGAAAATACTTAAAAATTTATCTTCGTGCCTCGTTAGCTCCTCAAAAAGCGTAGCAAAATGGCCATTCTCGCTGCGAGTTCGCAATATTAGATGTATCCAAAAACGGCGCTGTCTTTGTCGTCGTTTACGTCGGCGTTGTCGTATTATTAGTATTGCGACCAATGCTTCCATATCGGAGTCCATTGTGCTACTGACGCGCGGTTGGGGAAAATGTCTGCATAAAGTGGCGACCACTAGTGGTCGTGTTTAGCCACTAGTGGCTCCGTTTGCGCCCGGCCTTATACCCAGAAAAGGACCCCGGTACTCACTGGACAGAAGCCGGTCTCGATGCAGAGGCTAGAAGCAAATCTGTATGAGGTCGAATCCTGAGATGTCCAGTCCGTAGTCGCTGAACCTGGCTCTTGTTACGGTCTAAGACTTTCGTTTTTTATTATTGTTTAACCTTGTTTAATGTAATACAAAAAATGCTTCTATGTGCTGTAATTTTAGTCACTATCTAAGTAAATCAACACCTGACCTTACAATTTTTATCAGAAACGGTTTCCATGTGGCGATGTTTATTCTGATGCGGTTAAATGTACTTATTCTGTATGTAAATTTGTAATACGTGTTTACAAGTTTGGTGAAAATTATTTGAAATTTTTTTTAAAGAATGGCCCACTCAGACAAAATTTATTACACTTTTGAACCTTGAGTGGAACAGGCAGACGCTGCGAAGCCACATCCAAGCGGAGGTTGTACTACTTACAGCAATAACCATGCCAGATTGCAGAATTGACTTTCATTTATCTTTGTTCAGACAATTGTGAAGATTAAGTTAACTAGACTCACAACTTCTTGTATGAGTTATAACTGTAAAGACAGCGCTACTTGGCATGGACATTTTTTATGGAAAGAGTTAGATGTTTGGTTAAAATGTTAATGCGTGTCATTAATTAAAGGAGTGTCTTGTTAGTAGAAACGTTTATAAAATGAAGATTCTTTGGCAAACCTAACACGTATGCTCTTACAAATCTTACGGGTTTATTCTACACTACCGAGTACTGTCAGATGCACTAACTAAATGTAACTCAGTTTTGGTTATATAGGTATGAAGGACTGGCTCACGAAAAAAAATTATTATACTTCTTATGAAATGCTTTCACCTATACACAAATAAGCATGACTGCTTCTATGGAACCAGAGTATTTTTTTAGAAGCTTCAGCAGGTCAACATACTTACCGCTTTTTATTGAACGAGGTGGTTTGTTACCATTTCACAATTCAATTTCACAACTTCACACCTTGTACTCGTAAGATTTAATTTATTATTTATCTCTCATCTACGCCTAGATTTTTTCTCCAAATTTTCAAATAAGATTCTCTTAGTATTATTATTTTTCTCAAGCGTTCTTTTCGCCTAGTGCCTTTGTTTATTATTCATACAAAGTGTAAATTAGAGTTTTTCTGCTCACGTCCTGTCCAACCACTTATTACTTCCTCCTACTTAGGTCCAAAATAATCTCCTCATTATCCTGTCTTCATAACAATCTTTGTACGTTCCTTAGGGTAAAAGATCAGGTTTCACAACCATACGGGAAAACGTCACGAATAACGACGAACTAGGAAATCTCCTTTAGGGAAAGCAGACACCGGATATCCTCATATTTTACTAGGTTTTCCTCAGTTTATTCACACTGTTTCCATCGTAGCAACGCATGTCCGTGTTTTAACTGCTCTTCTCGTACGCTGTAACATTTTAATATCAATAAGTTTGTCATGGATATAGGCTTGTTCATTTTTGCTATGTAGGCTACAATTGTATTGATAAAAACGTTGCTGTGTTAGAAGGCTGTGGTCGTTCCTCAAATGAAGGGACCATTTTCTCTATTATGGCATCATATTCACGAAAGAAAACTTTAGACATTAGAGAGAGAGTAGAAATTTGGCATTGGACGGGTAATCGATCATTCAGCGTCATGATGTTTTTATCGGAGGTCAGCTGTTAATCATGAAGATGTAAAGGCACTTTAAAGTGAAGTTCTTCAGTTTCGGGTAGAGGTGACCTTCGCGTGCTGATCGCTCCTCTGCAGAGATGAGACATCTCGGCGAACACAGAATAGGGCCCATCTACTTGGTAACCCTATAAAGAAAGCTTACTTCATCTGTTTTATTTCTGCATCTACGGTGTCTCACAAACTATGGTCTGGGGATATCTAAATACTGCAATGTAGGTTAGGTTAGGTTTTGGAGCATCTGGTAGGTTTAGGCTTATTTATAGTTATTAATTTCATTTGATGCACCTACGTTGGGTACGAGGAAGTCAGTGGGAGAACTCAGGACCTTTTTTACGGCGGCATTATGAAGGTTGCACCGTGATTCGTAAAAATTTGCCGACGTTTCAGAGGTGTTTACTGCCTCTTTCATCAGGGCGATGAGTACTTGCACCTCTGAAACGATGGACATCTTGAATTCAAGAGTTCATTCCAGATAAGCTAAAAAAGCTTAAGAACAAGAATCAGAAAAAAGTTTTCTTTTCAAAATTAATTGTTGATAATGAAATTTGTATGTATTTTGTTATGTCAAAAAAGTATATTAATTTAATGCGACTACGTTATACCTGGTGAGATACTTTTCAACTCTGAAATTTTAGAGGATGATCTTTTGGGTTTTGGTGCCGTTTCGGTATATGCTTTTTTTTTCCTGTTCTCTGACCCGCGGTAAAATCGAAGTATTAAAATTCTGCTCCAAATCACAAAAAACATTAAAAACTATTACCCCCCCTCCCCCCTTTCCTCGATATACGACAACCTTCGGATGTGACGAATGGCGCTTCAAACGGTAAAATTTATCAATATTCAATCAGCTTCTGAAAGCAGATACAGCAGCCAAATTGTATTCCGTGTGGTTGATCTTCGGTGCCTGTCTTTGGCAAACCATGGCGCTTCCTGGCTCCCGTTTACGAACCACTAATTGTCACGCAGTCTAAGGAAGATGTTTGTAACCGTTCCGCTTGATAAACGCTTGTGAGACCTTGACCCTCGAGCGGCGAAGGACGAACACCTCCCTCGCAAGGGTCATATATCAACATTCCATCCGCAGTAAACTTCGTTTCCTGTACACGTTCATACAACCACAATGCCTAATCTCAACTACAACGCATTCTACATTTTTATCCTCATCGTATTTCAACTGCAAACTTTATTTGTTGTCGACATTGAATTGGTACATTGATTATCTTAACGTAATAAGAATGTTGACTGGTTTAAACTGGAGGAAGTAAGGGTCCAGTGGTGATCTGTTGTGAACGTGTGAATGATCCCTCAAATTTCTTAAAAGGCGGAGATGTTTATGACGAGCTAATCGACTTTAAGCTTCTGAAGAAGGACGCTGTTCCCTAAAGTTAATTAATAATCACCTAACCATGGACTCAGAACAGTCCATGTTGTTGTAAAGGGTGTTTAAACGACCCATGTATCGCAATAAGGCTGTCTTCTTAATCGTTGCGCCATGTAGTTGTTGCTCCTCTGAAACATCGGTGAACTTCTATCAGACTACACGGCGCAACAACCCAGAAGACAAGCAAGCCATCTTCTTACTAGCCTAAAAACAAATGACCAATGAATAAACTGTCAATCTTGAAATTAGGCAGATGGATTGCCTATGTTTATCTCCTTCTATTGATCCCGGAGAAAGAACGTTAGATCTAGCGGACTTACACCTAGAGCCATCACGCTTCGCAAGGTCGAGTCCCGTCCACTCACCCGCCAGTGTCCTCTTCAATAGCCCTGCACTGCTCACTTGGCGCGGGTGTGGCTGCACAGGGAAATGAACTTAACACGAGTAACAACACCGTGTTCCAGAGGACGTACGGCTGAGTAGAGCGATGCTTCGTACACGTCTGAGAATCTTGGACAAAGACACCAAGAACCTTACGTCGTAAGACGACTAAAGACAAAGCATTATTTTAAATTAATTTGCTATTCGGTGGCTCGGAGTTCCCTCGGGGATAAATCGACCGGGATATGAAGCTTGCCATTCACGTCCGCCTGGTACCAAGGTTAAGAATGTGTGGATGTATACCTCCGCTCCACGTGACCAGTGACAACATTCCACTGTCTTTTCGACATTGGAAAAATTGAGTGAGGCGTCGAATTCTGTAATGAAATTGCTTAGCGCTAAAATCAATGTTATTTAATACTTAACACAGCGTTATATTTAGTTTCTAGCAGCCTATAAAAACTTGTTCATATAGTCCACTCAGGTGTGTTTAGTTTTTATTCCTGTGCTATCTAGTTCTTTAGCAATATTAACGTAAAGTTATACAATTTAATATGCGCATATTATATAAATATAACAACACAAGATTCTTAAAATTAGCAATGTCTATAGTAGGAAAATAGGTTTTTGTGAGTTTCGTCTGGAGTTTCTTATTCAAATAATAATAATAATCCTGGAAGACATAAAATTGCTGAATGACAATATGCCAGTAAAGAGTAACTGTGTACTAAGGACAGTAGAGGGCAGAGAAGCTTTCAAATGTCAACGTGTGTTGCTGTCGATACAATTCCTACACTCAGTGAGCCCTCTATCTGATAGCAACACAGCCATAGTTACAATTCTAGAAGCAGGGGTATCAAAGGAAGTATATGATGTGTGAAATTGTTCTCTCGGACTTTGACCATCGTCTAAATCATAAACTAATAAAATTACAATATTTCTGAAGCTGAATTCTACTTCCGTCTTCAGGTTAAAAATAATGAAACTAACGCCAAAAGGATCTAGCCTAAGATTTGAACCTGTTGCTTAATAGCACGACAGACGTTTTACTCTTTGATAATTATAATATACTGGTCTTCAGTAAAAGTTTGGGCACTATCAATGCTGAGATATTAAGTTCTCATGACGAATACGAAGACGGAATGTGTTCTGGGGTACGGTGTCATGTAGTCTGCTAGAAGTTTACCGACTAGAGCTGCAGCCCTGATGAAGGAGGAGCTACCTGCCTTTGAAACGGCGGTAATCATATACCAGACTGCCCATTGCAAAAACCCAGAAGACACTAATTTTCGGAAAGTTTTATGTTCCTCGGTAGTGTCTCCCTCCTGCGATTTACTATAATAAAATTGTGATTTGATATTTTAATAATGAAGGATTATATTTCTTTCACATCATATGTAATTGTTATCGTCATGTTTATAAATCGCAAGTTTTGTTACAAGACCTATTGAGATATGAGAAACAACGAATACAGTTAAATACCACAAAAAGTTTGATGCTGTCGTTGTTTGTAAAAACAACACGATGCCTCAACTTTTAACACAAAGTTTCATCATTCTCACAGGAAGATTTCTTTTCTCGCTTCATGCCAGCCAGTTGCATGAGTTTGACCGGCAACTTTCTGAGCTTATTCACTCTTTGTTCCGTCACACGTTACTTAATATTCACCCCTGAGAGAAGATTTACAGGTACACAGGAATAAAAAATATTTTGTCGTCTGTTTTCTTTGGTCTGAAGAATGTGAATAGCGCTTCATTGATTACAATCCGACAGATGTTAATTGTGTAACAGAACTGCAATGAGATAGAACAAATGCATTCTAGATCACAGTGTCACGGTAAACAGTCACATGTTACAAACATTGTGTAATCGGGATTGTGTGTAAATACCCTTGAGAACAGTAATTATTGACCAGAATGTCCGTCAACCGAGAGAAAAAGTAAAACTTGACTGCTCATAGGTATGTTTCAGAATGTATAACAGTTTTTGCAGCAGCAGAATTCTTCTTAAAATAAATCAAATTGTCTCCACGGAAAGCCTGGTGCACAGGAATTGATGGCTCATCAAAAATATTAAAATATTATAAGAGTCTATTTTTATGTCAGGATTAATCAGGCTTGCTCTGATTTATGAAAATTATAATAATCAAAGGTAGTGCATTTACACGAGAACGACCACATTTAAAAATTCAGTCCTTTAGCTCAAAAAAAATAAGAAAGTCGTTTATTCTGCAAATCAAGCGAATATAGTAAATGTGTTCTGTGACAAAGTACAAACGCAATTATTGTTAGAGCAAGTTTACATGCAGGGTGATTCGAAAGGTTAGGACCAAACTGAAGGAGCGTATAGAGGGATCAGAGAGAGCAACTTTTGAATAGGAATCCATGTCCTCCGAAGTTATCCTGAGTCAGTCGAGGCCATTGAAGGTAGGGACTGATAACATACCGCTGAAATAATTGTACTTTGCTATTCTCGTACTAGCTTAATTTTAAATCACACGTATCCCGTCAGATTCTACACAGGCCCCTGGACTATTTACATTGAATTTGTGAGTTGATAGTGACTGGTGTATTGCTGCTTTTGTAGTCTCGTGACTGACTCAGGATAACTTCGGAGGACATGGATTCCTATTCGAAAGTTGTTCTCTCTGAGTCCCTCTACACGCTCCTTCAGTTTGGCGCTAACCTTTTGAATCACTCTGTATGTTACCATTGAATTTTAAACAAAAAAAGTTTTTATTTAAATAATTGCACCATAAAATTATTTAGTTTATTTAAATAATTGTGGCATACAAACGCAATAAAAATGGATCCTTTGAGTTTAAAATAACATGGAAGAGAAGCAGATTAACGTAGTTATAGGACAGAGGAGAAATTTTGACTTTGTACAGGTAGCACAATTGATAGTAAAATCCCGCAAGACGACATATGGTATTGTTAATTTTGAAATCTCTCCACACTTCTTACGAGTTTAAATTTTTGTTACCGGATTCTAAAAGTATTTAAATTCTAATTACCGGCATTGTTTTCTGAAGACCCCATCTAATTAATAACGCTAGTGAAGAGGGCTGGGACTTGACACTGATCACTTTATTCGCTCTATCAATGAGATTTTGAATACACGATGTTAAAATTTGCATAGAAAGTATATAATTATTATATAAAAATTCAGTGTAATAAACAAGGTATTGTGGGTTTAAAATAAGTGTCTTATTGGAAGTAGCTCCGTGTGGCCTGGTACATACTTAGCAAAGACTCAGAGGAGAATTTATCACCTTAACGATGGAGGCAGCAAACACCTCCGAAACGTCGGTAAATTTCTATCAGATTATACGGTGCGCATCCCAGAAGACAGCCATCTTAGTTTCATATACTTACTGTTGATAAATGGCGTCTTTGCGTTGTCATAATGCGTGGCAAGAATGATCTAACATTCGTTTACCTTTGTTAAATTTTTGTTTGTTTTATAATGGTCTTTTCACGAAAGGTGTTCTTAGATTGCACGAACTAACGGTTCACTAATCTAATGTCTGTTAAAATGTAACATCCGGAATTTGTGGCGACTTTACGGGCCTACAACTATGAAAATATCCAATCATCCATTGTTCATTCTATAAGTACGTATGTGCAGAATCATATTTCACTCCCTGAAAACGTAAACTTGCTATTTCCTTTGGAATGGATTGAGACTCAGTGTAACCGCTATTAAACATTTATTTTCAGTAAAAGATATTAGAAGCTTATCTGAAACCTTATACTCGAACTGTCTTTATTCCAGTAAGTTAATGTTGCATATCAACTAGTGTGTTATAAAGTTCACACGATTCCAGACTGAATTTTTACACTTCTGGAGAGAAGATATTGGTACTGGCTACGTAATATCATATAACATTCATATTTATTTCCGGTTTGCTTTAAAACAGGCCCAGTTTTATGTCAATGGAGTGTACAGTTCGAATCTATCATGTATTTACTCGCTTATCTGGCGATACTTATAAGAGTTGTCTATTGTGTGGGTTACAGCAGGTGTTGAAGTGGTCCTATCCCGTTACACCGACCACCCATAGCACGTGACCAGAAACGCCAAAACAATGTGACAATGACGGTCGGATTCATTATGCACATTAGAATCTAGTGACAAAATAAAAAGAGTTATTACGTGTTCTTTCCAAAGCACTGACATTAAAATATAACATACACGCCCAGGGCCTACAATGTTTGCCCTTCGTAACTTGCAGGATGTCCCACGAATAGTCTCAACGCTGGAATAGAGAAACGTACATTAACATATGTTTCTCGGAACGGTGACGAGAAGATACGAGATTTCAGGTTCAGCGGCGAGCATGAAGACGGCTGTCTCCTGGGCTGTTGCGCCGTGTGCTTTCTGCATCGCCTCATGATGGAGACAGAAATGTCGGTAAACTTCTACCAGAGTACACGGCGCATAAACTAACAAGAAAATGTACGGCAAAACTCGTGACATATTTTTAAACGTTGGCCCAGGACAGGGTCCGGTGGAGGGCTTTGGTTGTTCGGTGATGAAACTTCGGGTTCGGTAAGCCATCTAGTTAGTTAGTTAGTTA
>NW_019059726.1:459748-517248 GCF_000696155.1 Zootermopsis nevadensis
TTCCCTTCTGTTCTCAAGTTACGAGATATCATAGCGTTACATAGATTATGTTTAATTATCTCGAGAAAGTCAAGACTTGCGTAACAAGTGTATTTCGCATAAAATGCTTCTCCTATTATTTTGCACTTATTTAATTCATAACATTCTGCACTTCGATACGTCTTCAGTGAGTTGAGCTACAGATGCCCGCAAAAGCAGGCAAAATTTCCGTTACCGTCGTCAAAATTTAGCAAAAACTAGGAAGTTCCAAGACATTTTAGTAAACGTTACTGGTGTTATTTTTTTTATAAAAATATGTTCAGCTGTTCGCAAGTTGTTTTATGCAGACATACAGATATGGTGAAGCTAAAAGGTTATGTTTGCAATTTGTTGACGTGCCTGAACTAGGAGGGGTTAAGATGGCTGGAGCACCGTATGAGACGGTTCACCAAATTTGTGGCTTTCCAATATTTCTATCTTGAATCTGGCGGTTCAAAAACCATCACTACATGTAACAGTTCTTTCTTGTCATTTGTCACCACCTAGCAAAGTTACGTAATTGTCCGATTCTGACTTTAAATAATTAAGTAACTCAAACACTAACGCTGACTTGTTTTGCCCTTACCACGTGACAGTCCTTGATAACACGCAACTAACAGCTTCCCGCCTTCTTGCTTGGATCCGAGAATAGTTTGGTTTAACGCAACGAGCTTTAAACTTTCGAAAACGACATTCTATGCTGATGAGATGAGGGGTAAGTCATCTTTACCATGCAACTAGTGAAGCAACCATAAATTCGGCTTCAGAAAAACAATCACCTATTTACAATACTGTATACAAAGAACAACTTTATTCTCGGCAGATCGTGCACGTCTCCTGAGACTGAAGTAAAGAAACAGTTAATTCCATTGTCGGTGAAGACTTTTGAATAAAGTGGCAATTCCAGTCGGATGGAATTCGAAACATGATTGATTGAGATTGGGGCTCAACTGCTGCATTAAGGCTTAGTTTAGTTTCCGATACACTCATATTATTTTATGTATTTCTTTGATTCTGTCCATATTTTGTTCTATAATATTCAATCCCAGAGACTGGTTCCAATACCACGCAGTAACAAAAACAGCTGTGGCTAAGCAAATGACATCTGAGGACATATTTCAATTCTATTAATTTTGTATTACATTTATAACATGAACGTAATTATAATAATCCTATCATGTCTGTGACACCGGCTCCTCTGACTTAGTATAACCGTGATTTTACTCGGTTTTTCTAGACGAATGCCAGGACAGAACCTATGAACAGATCAAGACTACTTTTTGCCTTTTCTTCTTAAATTAGCACTCACCCCCAAAAATATTTAGACTTTAAATAACAGCTTCACTTGATACGCCATCGTTATACAATTCTGATCTATCAACCAACAGAACTAAAATGGCGGATTTTAGAAGTATGGATAGGCCTACATCAAAGACTGATAGATGATAATAGCCATGAAGCAAGGTTACTCTTTACATGAGAAAAATTCGTATTGGTTCCTATTCTTAGGAGCTCAGAGATACGGACAAAAACGGGTGAAAACTGTCCGAAATTCTGTCTATCTGTCCGTCATGCATATTGCGACATATCCCGGCTGAATTAAGTTGTGAAATTCTATACACGTAGGCCGATATACCTAGAAAGAAATTAGTCAGACCTTGGAAGACAATTAAATTTAAGGAAATGAAGCACGTGTATGAATGAATGAATATCCATTGTCATGCATTTACTTCGATTAGGCCCACTGAGTGAGAAAATCGGAAAGAAGTTAAAGAGTTTGTAAGAAATAATAAATTTATCTTTGGCTGTTCTGTTGTGTCTTCTAGTACCATCGTGAATAACGATTCTTGCGAATATACCAGTCGTTATTCTGTTATATTTAAAAACTTACAAATTTGAATGTCAATATTAAGTATGGTTTACCTTGAGTCTCATGATTTTTATGCACAAGAAGGATGTGATGATTTTACTTAGTGCCAGGTGCATGGGAGATTAAGGTTCTTTTTTCAGAATGACATAATCTTTGGCCAATATCATTCTTTCAATAGACTGACACTGCATTTGATGATATTCATGGTAAATAAAGATATATATTTTATTTCGTAAACCGCAGATACCTTACTGGCCACGCCAATACAAAGAAGCGAATTTGTTTGAATAAATACCTGTTGAGCCATCCTTCCACAGTACACATGTTTACTTTTCGATAAGACGTTGCAACTATGAGACACTTCCTCGAACAAATCTTAAGATTATGGAAAATATGTCTGTAAGAATGCACTCTTTAATACATACACAGTTATTCTACTAACATTTTAGAATATTTATGTTATTACAGTGTAGAGAAGATTATATTTTAAACCAAAATGAATCCCAGAAATTAGACTAATCAACTAATTCCCTGGTTGCAGAACCCGCAGGTCCAACACCGACAACACCAAAGCCCGCCACCGGACTCGATCCTGAGCCAACTCCATCCATTTACCATCCTCACAGACCATCTCAGATATTTCTCACGAATACAGTGTAATTTATAGTTGTGTTAATTTTGGAAATAAAATATATTTATGTTTATCTACAGAAACTACTGTAAAGATCTAAACAGTGAGACTGTTTGACATAGACTGTAAAGCTACAGTAGACTAATGATTATCCGTATTGGTTGGGAAATATATTTTCCCGATGACAGAAAGCCAGGATATTCCGCAAAAATAGGTTTCAACCAGATGAACTCCGGTCAGACCGAATAATCGGGGGTGTACGTTATTTAATTTGGTGTGTTTCCTGACGACAACACGAGTTGATCTGTCTCTTTCTGCACGCACGGAAATTTCAAAAGATTCTTTACAATTTTTGCTTTCTGTAGCTCTCTTGAGTCACACATCCATAAGCAAGCCACTTTGCATCCAACAGAAATAGTTACTTAAAAGAACTGCATGTTGAAATACGATGCACTTTACATTCGGACCGGAAACTCCGTTCTTAATAGTCTAATAAACAGCGGTCTCTCCTTCAACTAATTTTATTGGCTTCGTGTCAACAGTGACTGGAAATAAGTTCTTACATATTGGTTTCGTTAGAATGCACATTCCATGCTACAGCTTATCTTATTTGTGGATATTGCACTTTTTTTGGTCTATTCCAAGTTTTCTCTTTGTGGAACCACAGAGATTGTTCTGTGCTGAATATATTCCTTAAATACATGCATTACAGTCTTTCACGAATTATTATTAAACCATTTTGTATTGGCTAACGAAGCTTTTGTGACCTGTGTAAAAGTCGACTTCCTGTCGAGATTTGTTATGTGGTATGAACACACGCATCACATGGGGAAATCTGTCTTAGTTCAGATGATGCAACACTTTTTACGGAAACATTCTCTCCCCGGAGCCATTCGACACGCAATAGATTTGTACCATTACGAGAAACAAAAACTGTACAGGTAGTCACGCACAAGACTAAAGGAACATTCATGAGCTATATCACCACAGTTTCGACTTCACGACCTGCTAGTTGCAACCATCTTGCTATTTCTTCTTCAGTTTCAGTAACAGATGGTTTCAAACATCGTGAGTTCTAATCGCACTCAGGATATGGATTTTGTCGTCATCTTTTGGTGTCGTGTTGTTCAGTGTTGGTAGAGGCCTTTCCGATGGACCGACACCTAGTCGTCATTACAAATATTGTCATGACAGCCTTGCATCAACATTTCGAAATTATATCAAATTTCAAATACTTGAGAACGATAATAATAAATCAAAATTAAATTTACGGAAGAAATTTAAGGACAGATTCAATCTGGGGAATCCTTGATATCACACAGTTCTGGATCTTTCGTTGTCTCATATACTACTCGTTTATGAAATATAAAGATTAAAACAAAGTCCTGAAAAAGCGTAATCTTACGTGTTAATTTATTTGGGTATAGATATTGGTCTGTCGCCACAAGGAAGGTTTTGAATATGCGAACCTGTTTCGTCTGGCTTAAGGCAGGGTCCACTAGCAGACTCTTGTTATCGCGGTAATGAACCTTCGTTTTCAATAAGTGCAGTTAGACGTCGTAATACCAACACTCGACGCGGCTTGACCAGAAACCTAAGTTTTTCGGGCTACATTAAAGCCCAGTAGTCACTATATTTACTATATTCTTTAACAATCAGCAAGTCTGCATTTTGCCTTATTTATGTGTTTAATATAATTCTCAGAGTAAGCAGTGATTTTTTCTTAAGCACCATTAACCGACTGGGGAATGGTGAAGCTCTGTGTTTTATTTGAGATCCTGCTTAATTTTTAAACATTATTTAGACGAGCTTTGGTCTTTAGGACGGGAATGCGAAGGATAACATCCACTACGCACTATAATTAAAAATTACAGAAGTGTTGAGAAAAGTGTGAAATACGTAAGAAAGTAATTACAATTAGTGCAAGCCGTGTATGAGTTAAACTAAGTTTTGTTGACTGTCGCGTGACTTCTAGACTATTCTGTACAAGTGACGAAGAGGACAATCCAGTATACACCATTTGAGAGCATTGACCGGTGATATTACATTAGTGCATAGTGTTTACATGTGACGTCGTAGTCTGCTTCAAAATATTCGAACAAGCTAACGTATGTAGACAGGGGTCAGAATATTTATGTTCTGTGAAACTGACCCATAGACATGGATTCACGTGCGTCACGCGTTTCCGTATTGTCTTATTAGTCTTGGCATTCCAGAAACAAACAGTTCGCTTGTTATTTCTGGGAAGCCATTTTGAGTTTCCATGCCACGTGTGGCGTTAATTGTGCTTATCCAACTTATGTTCTTCAGTGAGAAACAAATCTCAAAATCTTCAACCTGGCCCATGAAATCGCAACCTTTCATCCAGAAACAGGATTATTTGTAGACTTCTTTCTTGTAGGATTTGAGGTTTTCACGGCGGTGAGTCTGAAGGTGGCTGTCTACTGGGTTGTTGCGCTGTGTAGTCTGGTAGAAGTTTAGCGACGTTTTAGAGGACCTCTGAAACGTCTGTAAACTTCTATCAGACTACACGGCGCAACAACCTAGAAGACAGCAATCTTCAGTTTTCTTTCTTGTTAAATAAACACGGGGTTCCGTGGTTTATACAAGAATGGTAGTGTAGGAAATTTGAATGGGCTACACATAAACCTCGGATAGGGAAGCAAGAAATACTTACAGAATTTTAGTAGAAAATCTTGTTTGTTTAGCTGGTAGAAACAAAATTTTATAGAGCTGTATGAAACATGATTATAATGCTTAGCGGTAGATTTATAATACCACACTTGATGGCGGAGGTGGTGTTTTACCGAGGGATTCCCTTTGAAATAACACAAATCATTTCTGCTTTGAGGATTTCGTGGGCACAATGTAAGGTAACTGTATATAGAGGGGTGCTGTATCTGGATTTGACTGTATTACACAAACGGTTGGGTTTGAGGATTCAAACTTCTGAGTCATTTTTGTCAGAAACATTTATGGATTCAACGGGATTTTCTCGTAAGCTAACGATATGTACATGTATGTATTAGTCAACAAATGAATGATTACCAGTTTGGTCTGAGGGCTCTTCTGTTAGTATCATTTATAATTTTGTATCTTGTATTAACATTATCAGCGGTTGAAAATATTTACTGTTATTCAAGAGGTTGAATATCATCCAAGCGTCGTTTGTCTGAAACTGCGTTATTATGAAATATTTTAAATATTTTGTCCTACACACACGCCTTAGATTCAGAAGATTTCATTGGATAATTTATATGATACCTAATTTAAAAAGGAAGTGAGGTAATTAGCATTCATGTAGCAGCTCTTTTCCATTAAGTCGATGTATTAGATGTTGCAAGAAACTTGTAATCTTTCACACTTGGTTTCAGGAAAGGTTTTGTGTCGCGTAAACATATTTGTTCTGCACAGGTTTACTCAGACGTATTAAGAAAGTCTTTCATTCCTAATAGGATACCGTTAACGCTTTGTTTCATGGCGTGTTGTGCGACAACAACCTGGCGCCTTTCTTTGTACAGCACAGTAACATCTATCTGCAAAGGAGCGAGGTGATAAATTTGAAGGCGGTGAGGGTGTGTGATTGTAACAGTGTTATCAGTAGAAGTATTCTAAGGTGCAAACACTGGATTGTAGGTGAGTCTTGTGTCGATAATAAACATTTCTACCGAGACGTGGGAACATAACGCAAGGTTCAGGAGCGTCCGTTTGCTTTTCTTACCGTATCAGTCGTCAGAAAACGACAATGAATGTGCGCCGGGTTCAGACGTGAAGCTGGAATTAGATACGTTATTATGTATTAACGTTCTTCTTTATTGAACTAGTTATTTCACGGTTTGCACAATGAGAAGCCTAATAGTTTATACACTACGCACTGCCTTGTATTATTAGGATCATGAAATCGGGAAAATGAGATGGGCAAGGCATATACCACTCACAGGGAGACATGAGTAGTCTTAATCGGAACACGTGAAGGGAAAAGACCAGTTCGTAAATACCAGCAAAAGATGAGAGGGTAATATTGTTAATTTAAAAGAAATAAGGAATGAGAATATGGGCTGTGTTCATCTGACTCAGGGCTCTTGCGAAGAGAGTTGTAAACGTCCGGTTTCCATGAGAATTCTATTTCAGGCTCTCAGATGTTTCCTATTATCACATCTGTTCCTGGATCTAGCAAGTGATTCTTTCCTTAAAGTAAAACAAAGTTTTGTAGCAATTTCTACCATGCGTGCTACATGTCCCCCACCTCTTATTTAATTATTGGTTGCCATATTAATATTCTGTAAAGATCGGACGTACAAATAATGAACTTAATTAGGCCTACGTAATGTTCGTACTATTGTATTGTAGTCAAATGTAATTGTTTAAATAATTTTATCTGCTACTGAAATGAAATCGGTAAGTGCAGGTGCAATGATAAATGAAAAAATATCACCGATCATAGTGAAATATTGCTTCACATTTTATTATATATGCTAATTTAATGAGTTGACGGTAGTGAAATAAATGTTAAAAATGTATCTGTAACACTAAGTAATTAAATTTACTTTTACACCGATAGTGTAACATAAAACCAGCATGTAAATTGAGTGTTCATGCATACGAAGTATTTATTATGAAATTAATGGTTTGTTTATGTCCTGGTTTTTAATGGGAGACAATATTTCGCCTAAATAGGTATAATATCAGGCAAAGACTCTGAATGAGAAATAGGCCTATGTTGTTTTATTTGGTACCGGAATAAACCTTATAAAATGAAGGTCACGATAACAGATGATAATTTCTTATTAAGGTGCACTAGAAGCAGCAAGTGGCCAATTAATCCCATTCCTCTTAATCATTATTATTCCCAACACATGTGATAGCGTTTTCTTGTGTATATAAATGTATTGGAGGGGGGGTCAGGTACGCGTGTACTTCCCTCGCGATAATAGAACATGCTGTGATACTCTGAATAATAAAATGGCTAGGAAAGGTTTATGAACACAAATACAGATTGTGCATGCGCCTTGTATATGGGAAGTGTCTGATTTGAGTTATTTGTAAATTTACATCAGCACTAACAGGTAATATTTTAAATAGGCCGTGAATGCTTACTACCCACTCCTTTGCAGTTCACTCTAGGTCTATATAATCATCCTGTTAATGTGTTAGACTCTAAATAATCTGTTATTTGTAAACGAACTCAACTCAAATGTTACTTTTTATTTTACCTGCAATTCAGCCAATGTCAGATGTCCTTATTTACGATTGAAGGAGTTTACAAATTGGCGTACTACCGTTTCCGGTTTACAGGTGACTGCATGTCTGCAAACGCCAGAAATAATTGGAAATAACGTCGTATCTTAACCCCACCCTACCTCAATCCTCAATGACCATCAAATACGTCGTACTCTGTTTATCACAATGTTTGCGTACATTGATTAATATTTTGTAGATCATTTGTCATAATTTTAAGATTAGCATAAAATGTTGTAGCATATATTTACTAGGTAAATACTGCATAAATTCCATGGAGATCAAAAGTAATAGTCGCTCAGCCAGTTAATAATTTATCCGCTTTTTATGGGACTCGAAGAATCGTACCGTTTTCGCAAGAACTCACCACTGGTCCCTAGTCTCTGCAAGATGGATCCATGTCACGACCATAGATCCTATTTTTGTAACTTGAATCATAGACATATTTTAAAAATACATTTTTCACTTATTATTTAAATATTAAGAAATATAGCTGATGATGGATACAGGGAGCAGAAGATAAATATCCAGAGAGATATCCTACCATGATTTTCAATGCCTATAGTTTTACACAACACAATTGCTATCGCAGGACTGTTTTCATAATTACATTTTTTCTTATTTAATCAGCACTTCATATACTTTCAGGGTTCTAGACTAATCTCCATATTTATTTCTTGGAAACTTTAACTTAACCTAACCTAACCTAACCTAACCACATATCATATTTCATATCCCGTACGCTGTAGGTAGATTTGTGCATTATAAATTTAATTTTGGCTTAAGAATTTCACATAGTGTAGTATTAGCCAATGGCAAGACCTATTCTTTCATAGAATGACAGAAACATAACAATAACAGACATTACTACAGAAGGTTTTAAGATTCTCAAATTCTTTGCCTGAGATCATCATCAGGAGTTTACTACTGCTCTGAAGAAATTAGAAATTAATTATGGATTAAAAATATTATAGAAGGAATTATAAATTACAGCATTAAATTGTTAGAAATTCTTGACAAATGGAAGACTTTACAAAAGAGATTTTAACAAGAAAGAAGGATACTGAAAATTCTACAAACTAAATTGACCAAACAAAATGTTAGATGTGGAAAATTTACGTTCTGCTAGATCTAATCACTGAAGATCATGGCTTATCATGTATTAAGAAAGGATTATATAATACTCGGGTTTCTTCCTTGCAATGCCTTTCTAGAATCATCTCATTTTAAGATGAATGTACATGTGTACCATATGAACAAATTTTACCAATCACTTCACTTTAGGTTTAGTTCTTGGTCCGTAACTAGATATTTAACTCACGTTAGGTTTGCCGTCTACCTCATCAAATGACCTCCCTGCGTTGTAAATTTCTTAGCTTATTTAACGACGTTGGTCATTTAGGGTCGAAAGGGGAGAATGATGAAAATTTAGTTAAACATGAGACGAAACGGACATAGCCCGTTTAATCATTAATCTGGCATTAACCTCGAATGTCTGAGAAAAACTACGTGAATAATTCGTCACGATTACGATTGTCTGGACCGAGAGTCGAATTCGATATTTTCGGAGTTCGAAGAAGACTTGTTAGTCGTTCAACACCACGTTCAGTTCTCTCTACAGTTATTACGTCACCTATTGATTGCTCAATATATATTGGAATTTAAATGCATATAATTAAAATCAAAACCAAATACAACCTCTAGAATGCTCATGTGCACTCAGCAAGCAGCCATGTATCTCTTTTAGGAGGCGTGTCCACTATATAATTAACTAATACCAAAATACAGAGTAGTTTTGATAAAAGAGTTTATATTTTGTTAACTAGACAACAAATTTCTCGCCTTATATCCAATACGAAGGTTCATTACCACGTTTAATAAAATCCCACCATTGGATTATATCCTGGACCAGTTTGGTCCAATTCAGATTCTAATACCGTATTTTCCCAAAACCTATTTTAATACTGAAGTCCTGTCGCCTGTCAGATAATTTTTCGTAGTCTCTTCACGTTTCCGAAGGAAATATTATATGATTTTCGCCTTTTCCAAACACATCCTCTCCAATTTCCTCCATCCAATAACATTTATTGAAACGTACAATTATAAGCCCCTAATTATACAGCTTTTTTAATCCTTCAGAGCGTCTATTCTCAAACATTCTCAATTCCCTTTAAGTAAGCGATCAAGTTTCACGTCAGTAAAAGAATACTGGTAACATTTGAGTTATTTACTTCCTTATGTGGAAATTTATTTCTTTAACCATCGCGTTAAAAGTGGTTGGAGTAAATAATTATCGCGCAGTGAGAGAATATACTCCGCTATAATAACGCCGGACACATGCAGCGTAACTTTAAAACAAGTTGTGTGCACATATGCCCTATATTTCCTCAACAGAATTTATTGGATCGTTGTAATGTATCTGGTTCACCCTTGCATTAATTTCCTAACTTGTACACCAGGTAACGCTGGGTAACGCTGGGTAACGCTGGGTAACACGGGGTAACACGAGGTAACACGAGGTAACGTAGTCACGATGAATGTTCTAGTTGTCACGTGTTTAGTTAATCAAGTTTACCTGCCACTACAAAAACTTTGTTTATTATACGCTGCCTAATCCACGCTGTATATATGTGAGTCTCTCTGGCTAATAGCATTAACATTTATCACGGTCATGTACAGTGGATTTGTTTATCATAATCACCACCATTATTATTATTATTATCCCATCTATTCACCATTTTATAGAATAGAATATTGTTACTTTTATCAACATTATTATGTCTTATATTTATTATTGTGTTCTTATATTTCTATCTTGTGCTGTATCTGTAATTGGCCATCTGGCTGTTGATACAGCACAGTAATAATAAAGAATTGAATTAAATTGTATTATTACTAATCAAAGGAAATTTGTAGCTCTGTGTTACACTAGATTCTTTAATGGCGTTTGTGCCTATAGTTATGATGAAATATTAGTCAGATTAAATTTTTTATCGTTGCATTTAAGGAGTTTAACAAAGATCGTGCTTTGCTTACTGATATCAGTCAACTTTTTAAACAATAATCATCGTTTTTTGTTTATTAACTCGCTGTGCTGACTGCATTTTATTTTGTGGTTTTAATTTTATAAGTTTTTTCTGTTTTGTTTTATTTAGTATTATTAATTGAAATATATTACTTAAGTATATTTGGCTCATTTGCTTATTGATTATTTTGTAATAAATTAACATTGTACATTTGTATATTTAGTTTATTGTTTGTTTGTTTGTTTTTATGTTGTAATGTTTGTATTGTTAGTACTTGGCTGTTATAGGCCTTTTTGGCTGTTGTTATGCACTGTAATAAATGAATTGAATTGAACTATCATTAACATAAAGGATTGAATTGAATAATCATTATCGTTCGTGAAGGTAAGATGTAGGACGTGCCTTCCCTCTTTAATACAAATTCAGCTGTACTTAGTGCACGATGTTCAAACAAACGAGGCATCGGTGACCGAGTCATGACGTTATAAATTTGGTGTAAACAAAATCACAATATATTTATAGCTAATAAATTATCAAAAGTTAAGATAGTTTAATTATATCACGGAGTACAGTAAGAAAGTGTAATTACATTCAATAAGAAGTTAAGAGCCGATTAAATTCGGGGATGTCCTACTACCATTTAGTTTAAAGTAGTTTATCTATCCGTACACTGTCTTAAAACCTAAATATGTAGGATGGTTAAAAACAAGCTGATGAAGAGAATATTTGGTTCTCAGAGTTAAAATTAACAGGAATATGAAGCATAATGAGGGACATCATAATTTTGACTCTTCACCAAATATTATGGTAAAGAGTTCGACGTTTAACTTAGATGGAAAAGTGAAAAATACACGTAACATTTTAGCCGAAATTACAGATGGAACGATACCGCTTAGGAGACTTAAGCACGAGTAGATGAATAATATTAAAACTGATCTTAAAAAGTAGAGTACGTGGAGAGGATTCAGCTGGCTTATAATAAAATTAAGTGACTGGTATATGTGAAATAATGAACTTTAGGGTTGGATGAAGGGCCAATACTTTTTTCATTATCTGAACGACTATCAGTTTCTGAATTAAGGCTCAGGTAAACTTACCTAATTGGTTAGAATAAATATCTTGTTATAGATCAGTATGTTTCTTGTGTATGAATATACAATGTAGATTTTTGGCGACTGTGCCGTTAGAACTAGGAATCGCGGCAAGCAACCCAGCGGACTCGCATAACGGGAAGATTGTGTATTGTCGCAGTACAGCCGCGAAATATCCTCACATAATTTTTAAACTGAACATTCGTTAATTTTTCTATTTGTACGTTGCATTACCGTCTGTCTTATGGTTGGGTTGAAGGTGAGATTAGGCATCAGAGCCGGTCAGCAGATGGCAATCAAAACTTGGAAATGAGATAAATTTACAGGTTGGTGCAGCAGTTCCAGTTGTTTCACTGACACTCAATTGTGGTTGCTGTTACTGAACCAACGTCTCTTTTCCCCTCGACAGTTCTGTTAGGCATCGGGTAATACCGCAAATCCATCCGAACACTTGTACAACCCCCCGCGCCGATATCCTATTTTCATTACCTCCAGACACATACGCAATCCACATCACAATCACATACGGTAGCTTTGTGTCCTATATATCTGAGTTGGAATTACGATGTACGAACACAACTTAGGGCAATACCGAGTTATATCCTCGTGTTAAACAGAGCAATCTGTCATGTTAGGATTTCTCGAATATTTCAAATTTATGAATAGTCACAAAGCAAAAGAGATTTTTCAGTATTGCTTAAGTCTGTAGTCAAGCTGTATGTCGACAAATGTAGTAGTCAAAAGTCCACAAGAAGTACAATGCTTAGAATGTCAGAGACGGCAACAGTTTTGTTGAAGGCCTGTTGACAATGATAAAACCTGAAATTAATGGACTAGTTAGGTGATCTAATATAGATGAAAGGTTGCTATTAAAGAGAGTTTAAATTTGTAATGTGGACCGGTTTAAATTCGCTCATGATACGGTCCATTAGCGGACTCTTGCATCATCTATAATCTGCTTTCGGGGTTCATAAAAGACAAATAATTACTTGACTATCTGAGCGAATATCAGTTTCTTAAAAATTACTCCGCTCAATGGAATTTTTAAATTGGTACTGACGCCTCCTTACATTAATCTCTTTGTCGTATTCTCCAAATTATAAAGATAAAATTTCTGAAAAGATATCTTTGTTTTCTGGAAAAGCTTCTTTGTGACCTGTAACAAAACGTAAGAACGTTTGTAAATTAATAATTATACAATCTACTAAACTGTTTTTGTTGATTGTACGTTCTCTTGTAGAGATACCGACTGAGATAAATTTGTGAGCTATAATCTCAAATATTCAAGTTTCTAATTGCCAACATATAAAAATCAGTATCAAATAATTTGTAACTTTGTATATTACCTATCTCCAGACAACATTTTACATATCTCGGGCCATTCATTTATTATTTATCGTCTTCACATAAAACACTAAATATGGATTTTGCGTGGCGCCATACCTGAAGCATTACTGTAATCAGACGATGATAGTTATTTTGGAAACATATTCTAAAATAACGCCAATGTCTAACTACAGTGTTAAAGTAATGCAATGAAATAAAAACATGGCCAGCGGCAGTGCCAAACCCTTCCTTGGCCTTTAGTTTGACAGCGGAACTAACGAAGCAGTGAAACTAGATATGTGAATTTTATGTAAAGACAGATTATAAACTATCCCGCAAAATTCAGTATCAAATATGAGGTAATGTCCAGCTATTTTGAAATAGATAAAATCTATACTCATGTAACCCTAATAAGTTCTCCCGAAAATAAAATAAAATAAGAATTCATTGATTCTAAACTTACTTAATCTATTATGCAGGTTATTCTTTGAAAATAAGAATTCAGAACTAATCATTTTTTTCAGTTTATGTGCTTGGCAATATGGGAGAACCCAAATTCCTTGTTTACTTTAATGCCTCTAGTAAACTACGTCCATTACAAACACGAGGACGCTTATATGCAATCGTTTCCTGCTCTGCGCTCTGAGATGTTAGGTTAATTGTGGTTTTCAGTACGTAAGATGTACAGGTGGGTGGGAAATAAGTAGGCATTGAGAAATGGTTATAATCTCTATATTTCCGATGTATAGCGGTTGTTTAATACCTATATATCTGTGTACAAATGACAGATTTCTAATTTTGGATTCTATGATGTGAACTTCATAAATTCTATTATTACATGCGTTGGAATCAAAGCAAACTGTGCCAGCATTGTTGATAATTTAGCAGAAATGGACAATTTTAGGGCACAAGTGGAACCACTGCAACCAATTTCTTTATCTAAAAGCGGTGATTAATGTCACCACTATTTGTCTCCAAATGCGTAAAGTGACAAGTGCTTTAGATCCAATGATTAAACTGCAAATCATTCATCTGTAATTAATATATTTATGATACAAAATATATGAAACTCTGCGTTTTGCATTCTCTAAAAATTTATTATATGTAGAGTATGGGAATTTACCGCTTGCTTTGTTTAAAATTTTATATCACGATTATTATGAGAATTTGCAGTATGCATAGTCTAAAGGTTTGTGACAGTTGTAGATTAATTATTTTGATATATGTTGTTCATGGTCCCTTATGTGATCCTACAACACGTTTTGATATTTTCTTGTATTACAATTTTCTGGTTATTTGTTGTTATTATACTGACATTTATTTTATTTATTATACACTAATTTATTTTAAGATAATTCTCTTACAATAAGCAAAGAACTGTGGTTGAGGTCGTTTAAAAAGTGCTAATGATAATGTTTGGATCTAAGAGAAAGGAAGTAGCAAGAATGTATGGAAAATTTCATTAAGAAGAACGTCATAATTTTCATTCTTTTCGAAATAGGTCTATTACTAGGGAGATTAAATCATGGGAAATTATATGGGCAGGACATGTAGCAAGCATGGAGTGATTAAAAACGTGTTTAAAACATTCCTAGGAAAATCTAAAAAGATGTGCCCATTGGAAGACTGGGCATAAACTCCAAATAATACGATCTGAATTTGTTTATATAAAATTTTCATAAATCCCGTTGTCTAATTTTTGATAAGTGAACTGGAAAATTTTAAAATGTTTTATCCATTATTATAATTTATTTTTGTTTGAAATTTAGGTAAAATATTTCTGTTTTTCGTGCTTTAATACTTATTATAAATAATATAATTGTAATAAAAACTCAAATAATTATGTAATTTGCAGGACATAGTGCATTCTTGTATAAAAAGGTTTAGAGTTGTGAAACTCTGTGGTAGAATTACTTGGGTCGCACACACAGCACGTGCTTCGAAACATCTGAATGTGAAGTGTATGTGATGCAGCATATATGTTACCCATTAACTAGGAACATTGTTTTACCTACGTTAAACAAGAAACCTACCTCACACTTGCTGCAACTATGGTGCAATTCCATTAAACCAGTCCCACATGAAACGAGCGCAGTTCGAATTTGTTTTTATTATTCAGTCCTGTGGAAAATGCAGCACCAAACTAAATCAAATTTGTTGCAGTGTTCATTCGAACTTACTTTTATATTGAACTGATCCTAGACAAACATATCCCAGCGTTACCTCATTACAGTTCGTGTAAAAGCTCTCTGAAATGAGTTTTCTGTAATTGGAAATGTTTCCTCGTAGGTGATATTCAAGAGAGGTTTACTAATGTGTGATGTGGTTAAGATCCCTACCATTACATTCATCCAATATTACATAGGGTATTTTAACACCAGAATTAGTTATGTAATTATTTATCGTTTATTTAATGAAAATAACAATATATCAGATAAATTCGTGTCGAATAATACTTCGGTTAAAGAATAATGATTTTAAAAGAGTATGTAGGGAATTTTCCGTAGCCTAACGTCAGTTACAATCTTAGTATTAGTCTGGAAAGTGACTTAGGAAAGCCTTGAAATGCTTCAGTCGTGATAGGTAATCTTCTAGATAAGATTTGAACTAAGGATCTACCGAATATGAAACTGCTATTTAACAATGATACTGTGTGGGATGAATCAAAAGTTGAAATTATCTGTGACATTATGCAGTTATTTTTGGATTTAACATGAAAATTAACGATAATTTTATTTAGGTTAGTAATCAACATATTGCATATAGGCAGTTTTATTAATAAATGGAGCTCCAATCTAAAGATAGATACTGATTCATATCTCAAAAATATCCATTCGGTTGCAGTTGAAGTATAAGACCAGAATTGCACAAACAATCACTCTTTCTTCCATGAGTTTATTCGTGGTTATTCTCCTAACCTTCGGTATCCTATAAAATTCACTTTTTATTAATCATCCTGTAATTTGAAGTTTTGTAGCTGGAGCCACGGACAACATCGCTATATAAACTTCAGATAATAATTCAATTTTTTTTCAATTAAATTCTTTTTAATAATAATAATAATAATGGCAACAAGTTTTCCAACTCTTTCCTGGCACACCCTGACCACCACATTATTCAACAAACCACGTGTCACTCGCCGCTGTAACACACTTGCATATCCACATAACGAATTCTAATATTAGCTAATAATCCATAATGATTACATTAAAATAATTCCTTTGATCGAAATTATGTCTCGTTGAAATGCAGGACTGAATGCAGTAATCTCGATAATCTAGCAATTAGCAAAAACATATTGAAAATGAATAAAATCTTCTCAGGCAATCAGCCGCGTTAGCTGGTTATCGTAGTAAACCGAAGTTTCGGGAACAAACTCTGTCCCCATCTTCAGGGTTCTGATGTAACTGGATCCTGTCACATCATAACCCTGAAGATGGGGACAAAGTTTGTTCCCGAAACGTCGGTGTACTACGGTTACCAGCTAACGCGGCTGATTGCCGGAGAATATTTTATTGATTTACTCGCCGTGAAAGTCTCAAATTATATATTGAAACTGGTTTTGTTTGTATGTGATGTGTTCATATACAATCATGTGAACATGTCAGAACTTTGTCGAGTTCAGCCTGTTTGAAAAATAACATTCCAAACCACTGTCGGACTCAGCCTGATATTTTTTTTTTTAAATTTAAACGGATCTGTTGAAATGTCACAGATCACAGAGCTAATTCTGTCCATACTTCCAAATTCACAAGCACCTGTACAAATAATTGAATGTTAATTAATTTTTTGTCATCGATTTCAAGGTGTTTTAAGAATAATGTCTACTTAATTCAATTATATTGTATGTAAAACTCAGAGGATTAGTTTTAAAAATAAAAGTGCCTGAACTGCCTTTCATACGCATCTAGATTAAAATAAATTAGCATGGTTCAAGATATAAGTTCCTTTTCGTTATGATGTAATTGCAGCTTTACACTATGAAATTCAGAATTAAACTATAAAGAATATTCAAAGAAAGAATTATGTTATATGAGTTAATGAATTTTGATTGTAAATTAGGAAGTGGAGGGAGGCTGGTGAAAGTTTCATGATGATAAGCTTCATAATTTGTACTCTTCACCACATATCATTAGAATGATCAAAACAAAAAAAGGTGATGGGCAAGCCGTGTAGCACGCATGGAGAAATGAGAAGTGTATAGAGTGCTTTGTCAGAAAACCAGGAGGGAACATACAATTTGGAAGGCTTCGGCATTAATAAGAGAATGTAATTAAAATTAGACTTAGGGAAATAGTTTGCGAAGGCGTAGATTGGTTATATCTGGACAGTGCTGATGGCGCGCCTTTGTGAATACCATAATTATTTTCTTTATTTCCGCCAGAGGAGAGGATTTTATTAATTAGCCACGTTGCTGTAATCCTGCTAAAATTGCTCTAACGATATGAGTTAAAGGCTTAGGAAAATATAATTTGTAAGAAAAATCATTAAGTGTAAATTGAATGAGTTATAAAGTATGTATGATTTGTGGTTTTCACAGCGGTGAGTATGAAGATTTCTGTCTTTTGGGTTGTTGCGCTGTGTAGTCTTGTAGATGTTTACCAGACTTCACAGCGCAACAACCCAGAAGACAGAAATCTTCACTTATAAAATAGTTCAGTTCTTGGCGCTATTTTTGCTGGAGATCGGACATTTTTATCGCAGGTCAAACTCTGATAGTGCAAACAAAATCAGTCGCGCTTCGATTACCTGACAATAGACGCTGTACCCCGTCGTCACATTGAACATTTAAGAGACCCGTAAAAGCTTTGTTATCAATTTTACAATAGAAGATCTGTATTTGGGCTTTTATCCTATCTGACGTCAAAGGATATTCGGCCCTACGTGCACGATACGTGTGTATGGAGGAGGACCTTAACTTGCTGACGTCACAAACACGCAAACGGGTTGCGTCACCAGTAACCTCGTGCCCTTTATATATTACACCCTGCACAACTAGATTACTGTTTTCCCACTTTATAAACCATCACTTGTACCCCCTTCATCCGTCATGTGGATCAGACAGTGGACTGTCAAGTAGAAAGAGTTGTCCCATCCAAAAGAATCGAAGTCATTTTCGTTTATTCAAAATACTATTTCAATATTTTCAATAGCCAGTGCTCTGGTCCAGCTTGTAACGTGCCAACAGACAACTAAATCTGGAAATGTTTTCTATATAACACAGCAGTGTCATAATAATAACAATATTAATATTATTATTTTAAATTTAATTCATTTATTATCAGTTTTTGCCTGTCTTTAACTCCTCGCTGTAGGCAAACACTTTAATAAATAAATTGAATTTTAACCTTCGGGCGGACATACTACCTACATCTTGTGGATGATGTGTAACGTATGCACTGACGATGAAGGCAGATGTATCTCCGAAACCTTGGTAACTACCTACAAGTCTACAAGGTCTAATAAACCAAAAGACTAAAATCTGAACTGTAACCGCTGTTAATTCTTCGAAGCTTCGAATAAACATGTATATTCAGAAAGCCACCTTTTTTTTTGAGTGAACAGGTAGCTTTTTAGCAAATAATAAGTTGTAGAAATGCTGCAGGCATAAACCATAGAAAAATACTTGTATAAAATATGGAGTAAATGGGAGAATAAAATTTCTCATATACAACTGGAAAAATGAAAATGAAAGTTGATTTGTACTTACAGAAAGACATTGTGTGTAGCAAGAGTACATCCGTACTAGAAATACAAATTGTAGTTAAGTTAGAGCTGTGGACCGCATAAACCTTGTGTTAAGCAGACACAGTCTTCTGCGTAGAGAATTCGACTTAAGGAATGATCGGTTGATTGGAAATCCACGCAGTAGACGTAAAATATGTCTGTCACATGCAATATTTTTACTGATCTAATATCGCGTCGAGTGGTTGAGCCGTCTATTACGTCTTTGGGTCCCGAGTTCGAATGTGGGTCGGAGATCGCTCTCGACTGTCTGTTAAAAGTGACAACAGTCACTTGCTTTCACATCCTATCAAGGTTCATAATTTAAAATCGTCCTTTAAAAAATGGCAGGTAACCTTTGCATTTGAGAAAACAGTTGCGTAAAATTTGTAATGGGCCACTTGCTAACTTTGATCTAGTGCATTAACATACAGAATTTTGGGATAGTGCTGAAAAACTTTCCCTCCTGACCACGAGAGGACAGCACTGTGGTCATTCTCGGAGTTCATAAGTTCACTGACGTGTTGTCTGGTACAGTATATTCCAACGTACAGACTGAGTAGATTACCTCAGCGGTAACAAGTCTACTTGAATTCCAATGGATAATGACCTACACGTTTATCGATCTCAGCAGTTTCAGGAAAAGGTAGATATAGTTCTTTTATGTAAGCCAATATCGACTTTTGTTTCCAGGAATTTCCGTATCGCTGAATTTAGTTTTAAGCGAATTATTATCTGTTAGTTCCGTAATTTTCTATCGTCTATACAGAAAAAGCACGTGAGCCAAGTTTGGGCCCATCCATATACACGCTTTTTTTTTTGTTAAGATTTGTCAACATTTTACGGTTTAGGTTAAGATCGGGTGACAATAACGATCCCTTTTCATAAATAACTGCACGCGTTCCTCGTGAATCTCCGCCCTGGGAATCCCCTTCAATTTACAAAGACTAAGTTCCAATATTAGCGAACGTGTCAGAATTTTTACGCTGCTGGTTCATTTTGAGTCGTGTTCCAAAACCCTTAACAATTTTTGTAAAAATGTAAGAATGAATTATGTGAAATCTAAATTGCTTCTACTGATATCATTGCTGCTGCTACTAATACTACAATTTTTTAATTTGTTACTAAGAATTTCGCACCAAAGATCTGGTAGTGAACCTACAGTTTTACTTCCATCAACACACTGTCGTAAAAATAACACCCAAGTCGTCACAGTTGGGGACGTCACGTGCCACTAAGACTATATTTAACTTGGACACGGCGCCATGTGAAGTTTAGTTTATGACGTCGATCGTCACACGTCCTGACAGACGTCATGTGGTTCCTCATAAAATGTGATAATTTTGCAGCGAAGAGTTCACGTCATTGGGAAGGTCAGTACAAGGCGAGATGGAACTGACGTCATGAGTTGTCACTCTATGTCACGGACTGTGTAGTGTACGTTGGGCCATGAAGACTGCATGAACATGGGGTTTCAAGTCGTATCGACCGAGATCATGCATTAGTCAGTTAACAGACCTTCACATCACGAATGAATCGTTTCGAGAGGTGATTGTTGCCTCATCATGAGGGCGATGATTGAGGAATTGCCCTGACGATGGAGGTAGTAGGCACTACCGAAACGTCTGTAAACTTCTACCAGACTACACGACACAACAACTCAGAAGACAGCCAGCCATCTTCAGACTCACCACCGTGAGAACCCGAAATCTCACTTGGAACTGTTAAAGTGTTCACAGAGACCAGCTCTTAGGCTACCCTGAGCCGCTTGAATCCAATTCAATGCTTGAGACCGAGCTTCTGTCTTATTTTATGGTTTTTATCAGGCGCTCCAAGCTTCTGTTGGAACAGCACTACGTTAAAAGAGGACTTAAAATCTTTCTTCTGAATCTGTTCCAATTTATAATTCGTAATCATCCTAACATTAATACGTAATGCAGTTTAAAAGCGTCATCAAACAACACAAATGGGCTTTGTCAACAGACGTACTGCATTAATCATGATTAATTTTTTCTATTAACGCTTTACAGATCACTGTTTCTTAAAAAGGAGGATATAACCAATCGAGCCCCTGCTTTTATATGGCTTAGTAACGCTTACATTAATATTCTTATAATACACGTATTTATTATGGTACGCTGTTGGTTGTATCTTGAAGATACTCGTGATATTGGCAAAATGAAACGACTAAATATGATTTTTGTGGTTAACATCACATAAATATTATTAGTGACTGACAGACGTGGTAGATGGAGGTTAACTTATAAAATTTTCGGTTACATTTTCAGTCGCCCAGATGTGAATTAGCCCTGAAAAGTTTCAATTATGTGATGTTACGGAGAAGAAGATTAAGATAAAATAATATCGAAAACAGATAAGATCATTGCGGAATTCTCGTTGTTAAAAGGGTCAAGTTAAAAACGAATTATGTCACTAAAGCACAACACTTTAAATTCAGAGACGTAACTAACACTATGTTAATTAAGCCTAGTTCATTGCATAGATGCTTGGTATTGTTTCTTCTTGTCGTATATACTTTATGCAATACTTCCACTTTCCAAGTGCAGAAGTCAGTAATCATTTTTAATAAATTATGTAAGATATATACATACTTATTACATATCACGTCACAGGACCTATCGTGATTATGAGTTTGAATTTAATGACTATTACACTTGGGCAGTTTAACTATAAGACACATGGCTGTCAAGGTTCAGACTGCCTGCCAACCTGCTTGGCTAGCTGTGGCCAACAGGTGTGGCAACATTGACACAGTTATCCGTAATAAACTACCAGATCCACATTCTTCTCTGTTAAATAGATGCTGATACAGGTTTCAGACTGCTCTGAATCACGTATGGTTAATTGCGTAAGGATTTTCTGATTTATCATTTAACATACGTAAATGTGCAGTGAATTATCATTACATGCACAAAAGGTGTAGGGTTGCTTGTCCACTTCTCAATTTCTAGTATCAACATTTGCCTAAATCCTTACAATTCGGTTCAAGATCTTCTGTTCGAGATTCTAAAGCTATTGAAGATGACCGTCTTCTGGGTTGTTGAGCCATTTAGTCTGGTAGATGTTTACCGATGTTTTGAAGGCACTTTCTGCCTCCATCACCAGACTACACAGCGCAACAATCCAGAGAAGAATCATCTTCATACTCGTTGCTGTGGGAAGCAGAAATATCACCTAAATCTGTTGGGTTGAAGTATAATTATATCTGCGTGTGTATAGGTCTTTCACAAAAGGAAGAATGTAGGATTATGATGTTTGAGGACAGGTTTCTGACGAGAATATTTGGAATATGTGGTTCTTGGCCGCCTCTTTTGGAGATTTCTTGGTCTATTTAGACATTCGGTAGGACTCCTTGGACGAGTGATCAGACCGTCGCAAGGCCTCTTAACTGTACACAGGACTACACAACACAGAAAGACGCTGACAAACATCCACGCCTTGAGTAGGATTCGAACCCACGGTCCCTGTGTCCAAGCGCATAAGCTCCACTGTGACCGGCATTAAATATAACATATGAATGCAAATTTTATGTATAAACATTTTAGGAGCTTTGGCAGCCATACTACACAAAATCGAATATTAGCTTTGCTTAGGTCCATATGTTATAATCTGAGTTTTTTACGAAATTATTTACTGCGGAGTTGAACTGGGATATGTAGACATGTTTAAATTGTTAAAATAGACATAAATAACCTTCACTACATATAGACCTGCAGGGTTCTTGCTCGTACTTTCATTCGACACCAGACCCCACTCTAACCAAAACTTCTAGCTTTGATCCTTGCCACCCGCATGCATCAATCAGTAAGTACTGTAAAGCGAATTACCGAAGTGATAGCTAAAAGTCAGGCGTTACAGAGACCACATAAATGACGTAATCCAATACGATGTTCCTGAACTTCAAAAAAGTATGTTTTATACATGAGTAGACAAAGCGCTGCCATTTTATATGATCATGAAAGTATCAAACACCTATATAAATTATTAGACTATAGAATAAAAATCTTGTTGACGTCATCACTTCTCGCACCAGCTCTAAAAGAAATGCGTCCCGAAGACATCAGCAGTTTTCTGGAAATTAATGTGCTGTCAAGTCACCTTGCAACATGCGACATGTGGTGTGGCGTCAGTGAATAATAATGTAACGCATCATCTCCCAACCTGCGCATTTCCGAAGACTGTTTTCATTGTAATTAAAATGTATGTTTCTGCCCTTGGAGCTAGATCTCAAATACTGTTTAATGTATAATTTCACACTTGAGAAAACTACTTTAAGGTGAGATTTCAGGTTCTCACGGATGCGAATATAAGACGACTGTCTTCTGAAATGTTACGCATGGCTTACTAGAACCACTGAAATATTGGTACACTTGTACCAGACTACAAGATGCAACATCCCAAAAATATACATCTCTGAGCTGCTTTATCATTCGACATGGCCTATCTCCGAAAACCAAGGATATACGTTGGCAAGTTAAGAAATGTACGCATAGATTAACAGTTATGAAACGTTTGATCTCTGACTTTGTGAATGATAAGTACATTTCTGGGCTGTGGATTATCCGCACGAGAATTATGAGGCGGGTCATTCTATGATAAAATCCTTGCCCTTTCAAGAACCTCAATTGTCTACCTCGTAACCAGGTTTAAAATTTTGTTGACCAAAATATTCTGATGAGCGCTAGTAAACACTGTTGTGAGTCAGCCATTCTCTCTATAGCAAAGCAAAAATAGGAAGCGAGACAAATTTTAGTTATTTCGTCAACTGACATCATCAGGATGACAACGATCGTGTAACACCAAGCCCATCATGTGAACAGTTATGTTCTGCACGTGTTCATCAGACGAAATAATTAATTCCACCTTCACCAGACATGTCATGTACCTTTACTACCGTCTCCTTCCAAGTCGTGACATTGTTTTTAGACATCTATTCATCGTTGTAGTGATTATACGTGATGCTCATTCAAAAATAAGATACAGAACCAGACAATCAATCCATTCAATGTCATGCCCACTACCTGTTCACGTTTTTATATCATGATTTATGTCTTATTATTCTTAATACAGATTCTCCTTCAAACTCTTCATGCGAAATTATTTAGCACAGATATTACTGATGACAAGAACATCGGAGCTAGCAAATATATTAAAAATAAGTGACAAATTGTAAAGAATGTACCATTTAATGTGCAATCCGATAATATTCACTAACTCTGGAAAATATAAATAAAATCAGAAGCAGAAATTTTGCCAGCTGAGCGATAATCAGCTTCCCAAGACCGACTGTTCTCGTGGAGTTAGTACGTTAGTGTGTTGTTTTTGTTCAAACAATGGAAGAAGTCCAAAAGTAAAGGTTTGCCCAAGCGTCAGAAATTGTCGAAGTTCAGATGTGCTGGATATTCCATTTCAGTAATTTTCGTAAACATGTCATTTGATATAATTAAAATTAAAAGTTATAAATTTTCAAAATACACAGAATATTCCTTGCTGTAACAGTCCACTGCGTGCCTTATCTGCTACCTTTAATGACATCTTATAGCACAAGGCCCTTAAAAGTTATATCAACTTGCATTAGCAGTTAACTTTGAAGTGCTTACAAATTGGATCTTAAACACTCCCCGTCTCATGTAGATTACCACTTCTCCTTTGTTACGTTGTTAAGGCAGGACGGGGTGAGAGGAAGGCTTACATAATGCAAGAAACACATAAGTCACAGCTGATACCTTTCTACACAAATAGCTGGTATCAGATTTGTAGTTCCAGAGTCACGGAATTTAACACGTCCCCTTCTGAAACTTTGCTTTAGCATAAGTTGCATGGCGACAAATACGAGAAGCAGTAAAATAACCCAGGGCCCGTATGGCGTACTACATGGCTATTAGAATTACATAAAACATATAATTAATATTTGTGTCTTATCCAGGCGCAGTTTTATTCTAACTTCCTAATTCATATATGATTTTTCCATACTGATATGTTTGTATGTAAAGCCTTTGTATTTGACGGTTAAGATTATTTCGATTAATTCTGTAATAAAGTTTGGTTTAGATTTGCGTGTGCTTTCATCATGTCTTGTTCGAGATGTTGAATAAAGCTCCTCGTAGCTTTAGCCTCGATTATGTATGAAAGCGAGTGATTATTTTCATTTCGTGGTCGCCTTTTCCGATGACGTAATTACCCCCTTCTCCCCTCTACAGAGCGGGTCCATCAATCCCTGAACCTGACACGATACTAACCTATTATTATTACCTGGTTTTACAAAATCTAAATCTACAGTAACTAATCTCGTGACTTATCTAAATTTTATTAACCCAATAGTTGGCTCCCAGGGTCAAGCTGATGCTCTTTATTTTGATCTTAGCAGTGCATTTGATCTTGTTCCTCATACTCTGCTACTCAAAAAGCTCAGTACTTTTGGACTTTCTAGTGATTATGTACACTGGTTTCGTTAGTTGCTTAACCAGGTTCGTGTTTCTGGAACTCTTTCGTATCCTTCTGTAGCCCTCTCTGGAGTTCTACAGGGATCTGTTTTCGGTCACCTACTTTTCAACTTGTTTATTGACGACAGCTACTCAAAAAGCTCAGTACTTTTGGACTTTCTAGTGATTATGTACACTGGTTTCGTTAGTTGCTTAACCAGGTTCGTGTTTCTGGAACTCTTTCGTATCCTTCTGTAGCCCTCTCTGGAGTTCTACAGGGATCTGTTTTCGGTCACCTACTTTTCAACTTGTTTATTGACGACATATGCCAAGTAATTAATAATTCTAAATGTCTTCTTTTCGCTGATGATATCAAAGTCTCATAACGACTGCATTCAACTTCAAACTGACATTGACTCTGCACAAGGTTGGTGCACTGCTAACTTCATGAAACTCAATATTAGTAAAACTACAGTAATTTATTTCTCGAGAAAAACCACTACTTTGATCTTTGATTACAAACTTTCTCAGTTCTCTGTAACACGTACCGACGACACTGTTAAAGACCTGGGAATATTTGTCGACTCTAAGTTCCGATTTCACAGCAATGTTGACGACATATTTTCATAATATATTAAGTTGCTGGATCTTGTTCGCACATTAACCGTTTCATTCTCTCCTCTCGACTGTCTGTATATCTTATATGTAACCTTATTTAAATCAAATCTCGAGTACGCCGCGGTCGTTTGGAATTCTATTACGACTACTGATGCCAACATGTATAGTAAAAGAAAAATTGTAGGCTGTATAAAATACAACTGATATTTATTGATTTTTGAAAAAATAATATAATTTAAAATTTGTATGCGTACTTTGAGTTGAAGTTGCAGTTTAATTGCAGGTAGCTGAAAATATAGGCTGTAAAGTATGTTCTGTTGTAATTTTTAGGTTTATATTCATTTAACCTTGCACCGAATTAGACTGTAATTATATTAATAAGAATTGAGTGTTGGAATAAAAAATTAAGAACTTACAGAAATTTTTTTTGAGTTTAGTAAGTTTGCCCATACATATCAGGTGTCATTAAATTTGAGCAACATAGTATTCAGTTAGTTTTATAGTATGATGGATTAGGCTTTGGAGAATTCAAGGTTGACTTGTTCTACACAAGCAACCTTTAGTTTGTGCCGCCGTGCCATCTTTCGTTGGGCGCCACAAACACATTGAAATGGGAGACGGTGATAATTTACTTAAGCCACATTGTACACATTTTTGAAGGACGCCGAAGCCTCAGTTTCATAGAATTTCGTCCAGTCTGGGTGATTTATGGATTGCACGGAACAAAGCTTAATGGTTGGGTAGTACTCCACCCGCGAGGCGTGAGATTTACTAAAAGACCCCGAAGAATGGTCAGTTAGGTTTCGAAGAGAAACAATTCCGTTTATATAAAAGCGAATTAATTCATCAGTTGTTGTGCCCACAAGGTAACGACAGAGGAATTCTGAAATTTTCCCTGGAATGTGAAAACGGCTAGATCATTTCTAATAAATGTAATGTGATTGGGTTAGATTCGAAAACTGGAATTGTGCTCGTGGCTGTGAGCACAATTTTCATTTTCTGCAGCGACTTTAACGTATAAAATTACAGGAGTTTACTTATTTTGTTAGCATCGTTGCCTGTCATGATGAATTTCACTTCATAATTATGACTTTCTTTCTTCACTGTTGAGGGACAATGTTGTTGGGACGTTAGCGGGACGGGGGTGCCGGAGTATTGAAGAGGGTGCCAGTTCTACTTCCCGGAGGGGAATTCGGAAATGGGTGAACAAATTCGAATTTTATTTGGCATCAGATGATTTACAAGCCCTCAACTTAAACTCTGATGCGTTCACTTAAGTTTTCGTATATTTTACTTATGTAAATATATGGCTTGAAGATATTATTTTTTAAATTTTACTTAATGCAGTTACATCAACTGAAGAGGTCGTTTATCGTGAAATGGCACGGCAGATAAATGACGTGGGGGAGTATAAAAGGCATGGGTCCACAGTCTATCTCAGAGTACTATCTAGTGTTAAATTGAGATGGCAAACGAAAACCATGAAACATCTCAGAATGCTACAAACACGTGTTAATTCTGTGAGAATTTGTTCCACGATCTGAATCACATTCGACATTTGAAAAATTAAGATGAGAGTAGAAACGTCGAAAAGTTGTGTATAAGAAACAATGGACAATTCTAAATACAATTTTGGTATAATTAAATAACCATGCTCATAACTTGGCTTTTAACGTTAGGTTTAAGATAATATTCAGGAAATATCCGCGTCGAATACTGTGGTTACCATTCCCATAAGTTTAACCGTGAAGACGGATTCCCGCATTTTAACCTCCATCTGTGTCCTTAAAATTCTGTCACCCCTTCTCACATCAACTGGCCCTGAAAAGGGCCGACTCTTCACCTCTTCTTCATACCTCGCTTTATTACATATTCACTCTGATGATGAAAACCTGTAGCCCTCTCTGGAGTTCTACAGGGATCTGTTTTCGGTCACCTACTTTTCAACTTGTTTATTGACGACATATGCCAAGTAATTAATAATTCTAAATGTCTTCTTTTCGCTGATGATATCAAAGTCTCATAACGACTGCATTCAACTTCAAACTGACATTGACTCTGCACAAGGTTGGTGCACTGCTAACTTCATGAAACTCAATATTAGTAAAACTACAGTAATTTATTTCTCGAGAAAAACCACTACTTTGATCTTTGATTACAAACTTTCTCAGTTCTCTGTAACACGTACCGACGACACTGTTAAAGACCTGGGAATATTTGTCGACTCTAAGTTCCGATTTCACAGCAATGTTGACGACATATTTTCATAATATATTAAGTTGCTGGATCTTGTTCGCACATTAACCGTTTCATTCTCTCCTCTCGACTGTCTGTATATCTTATATGTAACCTTATTTAAATCAAATCTCGAGTACGCCGCGGTCGTTTGGAATTCTATTACGACTACTGATGCCAACATGTATAGTAAAAGAAAAATTGTAGGCTGTATAAAATACAACTGATATTTATTGATTTTTGAAAAAATAATATAATTTAAAATTTGTATGCGTACTTTGAGTTGAAGTTGCAGTTTAATTGCAGGTAGCTGAAAATATAGGCTGTAAAGTATGTTCTGTTGTAATTTTTAGGTTTATATTCATTTAACCTTGCACCGAATTAGACTGTAATTATATTAATAAGAATTGAGTGTTGGAATAAAAAATTAAGAACTTACAGAAATTTTTTTTGAGTTTAGTAAGTTTGCCCATACATATCAGGTGTCATTAAATTTGAGCAACATAGTATTCAGTTAGTTTTATAGTATGATGGATTAGGCTTTGGAGAATTCAAGGTTGACTTGTTCTACACAAGCAACCTTTAGTTTGTGCCGCCGTGCCATCTTTCGTTGGGCGCCACAAACACATTGAAATGGGAGACGGTGATAATTTACTTAAGCCACATTGTACACATTTTTGAAGGACGCCGAAGCCTCAGTTTCATAGAATTTCGTCCAGTCTGGGTGATTTATGGATTGCACGGAACAAAGCTTAATGGTTGGGTAGTACTCCACCCGCGAGGCGTGAGATTTACTAAAAGACCCCGAAGAATGGTCAGTTAGGTTTCGAAGAGAAACAATTCCGTTTATATAAAAGCGAATTAATTCATCAGTTGTTGTGCCCACAAGGTAACGACAGAGGAATTCTGAAATTTTCCCTGGAATGTGAAAACGGCTAGATCATTTCTAATAAATGTAATGTGATTGGGTTAGATTCGAAAACTGGAATTGTGCTCGTGGCTGTGAGCACAATTTTCATTTTCTGCAGCGACTTTAACGTATAAAATTACAGGAGTTTACTTATTTTGTTAGCATCGTTGCCTGTCATGATGAATTTCACTTCATAATTATGACTTTCTTTCTTCACTGTTGAGGGACAATGTTGTTGGGACGTTAGCGGGACGGGGGTGCCGGAGTATTGAAGAGGGTGCCAGTTCTACTTCCCGGAGGGGAATTCGGAAATGGGTGAACAAATTCGAATTTTATTTGGCATCAGATGATTTACAAGCCCTCAACTTAAACTCTGATGCGTTCACTTAAGTTTTCGTATATTTTACTTATGTAAATATATGGCTTGAAGATATTATTTTTTAAATTTTACTTAATGCAGTTACATCAACTGAAGAGGTCGTTTATCGTGAAATGGCACGGCAGATAAATGACGTGGGGGAGTATAAAAGGCATGGGTCCACAGTCTATCTCAGAGTACTATCTAGTGTTAAATTGAGATGGCAAACGAAAACCATGAAACATCTCAGAATGCTACAAACACGTGTTAATTCTGTGAGAATTTGTTCCACGATCTGAATCACATTCGACATTTGAAAAATTAAGATGAGAGTAGAAACGTCGAAAAGTTGTGTATAAGAAACAATGGACAATTCTAAATACAATTTTGGTATAATTAAATAACCATGCTCATAACTTGGCTTTTAACGTTAGGTTTAAGATAATATTCAGGAAATATCCGCGTCGAATACTGTGGTTACCATTCCCATAAGTTTAACCGTGAAGACGGATTCCCGCATTTTAACCTCCATCTGTGTCCTTAAAATTCTGTCACCCCTTCTCACATCAACTGGCCCTGAAAAGGGCCGACTCTTCACCTCTTCTTCATACCTCGCTTTATTACATATTCACTCTGATGATGAAAACTGCAGTGTATAATTTCTATTATTCGTCGCTTCTCGTCCCTTAAAACAGAAGTTGTAAGTCGTATAGCGCTTTCAAAATTGAGCAAATAAATACGGTGTGAGATGTTTTAAGGATTGAAATGCGTCTGAATTAGAGAAATAGTTTTCTGGTGTGGCGGTTAGGGTGTAATAAATGTTCTGCACGATGGGGTGGCTTTCTGCACCCCTGAGTGCGGCGCTCTGGAGGAAGACTGCGTGGGCTAGACGGTGTGCGCCATCTTAGGCTGATAATTGCTCCTTTAAATCACTCCTTAAATTAGTGGTGTTCCAATGTAATTGTGGTGGGAATATAGGAGACGTTAATGCGAACGCGAGACAGGTTACCTCAGGCTGCTCACTTGCCTACAGCTACCGAATGTTTTTTTTTAAAAAGAACATTTCTTTTCAACCTAAATTTGGGGGTGTTTGCCGACTCACGCCAGAGGGGCACGTGTAAGGGCGGGACGCGCCAGGCAGGCACCAGGCGGGTGAAAAAGATACGTCTTGCGGCCTTTCTTAGAAACAACGAAGAATGTTAGCCATTTTTCTTCTGTTGTTCTGAGTGAAGACTAATTTTATTTGGCAGGTAGGCGCACTCCTAGAAAACGAGACATTTTTTTCGATCCTTTCGCCGTCTCAGTGTGTGATTTTGATATTGTATTGTTTTATTACTGTTATTATAGATATATCACTTTTATTTTCCAGAAAATTATAGACATTTGAACTCTTGAGATGTACAAGTTTAGCTTATGAGTATAAGGTATTGAAATCATTGTAATTACTGCAGTCCACGAAATTGGAAATTACTAAATATTTATTTTTAACAAAATATAATCCCGTGCCACACTAAATGTGATATTTGAAATAAAAGGTTATTATCCAAGCAAACAACTTCACATAATTTAAGACGTCACTAAACTTCTACCAGACTACACGGCAAAACAATCCAGAAGACAGCCATCTTCAGACTGACCGCCATGAAAACTTCATATCCAACAACACAAAATTGTTCTACGCCAAATATACTTTTTCCCCTAAACAATAAGTTTATCATATAAAATACGAAGAGAGGGGAGATGGAAAATTATTTAAGGTACCAGATACATAAATGATTTTAAATGCAGTAAGAATATTCGACATAATAACTTCCATATAAACTTCTCCGTATATAGAAAGAAGCCATTAAAAGAATTAAATTAATAACTGCAAAATTCTTTGATCTATTTATTACATAATTACCGCTAGTACACATGTCCAGTACCTTATATTTGTTGTACTTAGACCGTGATGGAATAGAATGACCTAAACTAGGAACTTATGGTGTTGATAGGTGAAAGTAATTAATTTGAGTCCCATTTTAAATTCTTCTTCAATTTACGCCCAAGCCAAGGTTTTCTGGTTAATTTTTGTATGAAATTGTGTTCTCTGTCTCGCATTGAACATCTATAAAATTTTACTGTAAAATGAAACGAAAAGTTAATAAAAACATAGCCTATTGGCCTATTGACACAACCAGGACCCAAAAGTGAACATAAACTTTTTATTTTATGTTAGTCTGAAATACTGACAACGAATCTTCTAGATTTATAATCTTTTATTCAGACTTCTGAATCTTCAAGAGAAAACAAACAATTCGCCTTTGTAAACGTTAATTACCGAGTGCAGAGCCTCAAAAGTGATGTAGAGGGAACCAGGTACACTTGTAGCTGCCTCAGGCACCCTAAAAGCCGCATTTATTTAGGATCTTTCCAACTTTGTATTTCCAAAAAATTTTGTAAGCAGGTATGAGTGGATCAAGCTCAGTTACATCCTCGGGGCATAACAGTGTACTTTGTACGACCACAACATACGAGAATACCTGAAGGCTCTGCTGCGTTGCCTACAAATAAGACACTGGATGATAAACGTGGATGTAGATTGATTACTACGTTAAGTCGCTGCAAACCCATGATAGTTTTATGTTCTGGTTCTACACTTTGAGCAGACAAAGTATGAGCCATCAGATAACGTTGGCATGATTAATTACATGACGATGGCTGGACGTGAAACTTTACACCGACGAAAACAACTGAAAGCTACTTTCTTAGTATGCTTCGGTTCTGTTGCACCGAAATGAGAACCTAGAAACATTTATGAGATCCTTGCTTCACGATATCTGATTACGCCTGTCCTGATCATGTTACTAACGAAATGTTCAATTTGTAGATCCACGTGCTTAAAAGGATAAGGTTAGTAAAATGCGTAGCTTAACAGGAGAATGACATGTTTGTAAATTTAAAAACCTCGTTTGTATTTATGGCAATATTATCTTTTCAAAATAATGATACCAGAGAAGAAATTAATGTAAAGAAATTTCCAGCGGCTTGTCTTCTTAAATTCTTTAATCTGTGTGGTGTAGCTAAATATAAGTACGCATCTAAATTAATAATAGCTATTTCTTTAGTAGCTTCGAGTAATACAGATTTCGTGCACGTTAGATCTAGTTATACATAACCTCAAAGTTTTCTACCGTCGTCGAATTTGTAGTTGTCAAAGAATAAATTCCTGTGCACAACATTTTATACGCCTTGTCTGATATCACAAACTGAACACTGCCCGAAAATAATGGTTTTTCGTTTATTCGTACATCATTTTACGATGTTGCATAAAGTGAGTTCTCATAAAGATGGCTGTCTTGTGGCTTCTTGCGCCGTCCAGTCTGGTACAAGTTCACAGACAATTCAGAGCTACTTGCTGTCTCATCGCCTTTATGATTGCAGAATTCACCTCTGAAACGTCGGCAAACTTCTACCAGACCAGAGGGCGTAAAAACCCAGGAGACAACCATATTTAAATTATATGATTTCAGAGAATGTTTGGATCTTGCTTTTTTTTTTATTTAGTTTCTGTCACAGTGGACAAAGCATTACGTTAGGCGGGCGACCTATTATTCGAGATAACATGTAGATGTCACTAGTTACTTATAGCAGTCTGGTGAGCACAGTAGACGGAATTCGGAATCTCGCTTTCTGACGCGGGTTTGCGCATGAGCAGGGGTCCGGAGGCAACTAGGTCATGCCCTTCTGACGTCAGAGCTGTGACTCGACGTACGCGTTACACACATCTCAGGTCGTATTAGGTAAGGAAGATACACTAGTCCCCAGCCAAGGTCACTGTACTTTTCTCTCGTTACCAAGGCAACTTGTCACACCCAGTTACTTGTTGCTATGGGAGACGAACCCGGAGTGCGCGTGGCTTCGTTCGAGAGGATGTTTACACCACCGAACTTCACAAGCGAGCAGTTCTTGCCTGCCTTTTCTTTTCATTTCTAAGCAAACACATCAAAAATATAAACTAGTGGCAATGAAATGTTTCAGGACGTCAAAAGGTCTACGTAACAACCATTAAAAGTAAGGCTGAGTGACATATACCGAAAATCTACTTTAGCCACTCTCAATAAACTATTAATGAGTTCGTTCAATAAATTTTGTTAATGTTGAAAATTTTGAATGTGACCTTGGTATAGGTTTCAATATAAATAAAATGTATATACATATATTCAGATATATAACAATTGGTTACGTATCTGAGACCAATGATGGTTGTGTCTGGATAATAAACAAAATAGTGAGGTAACAAGCCATTCCTCGCCACATAACCACTGAGTTCGGTTGGCATATAACTTTTTCTGTTAAAAGAGACATCTACTGAGCAATTTCTTAAAGTTGTAACAATCACAGGGTACCGAAAGGTACGTAAATATGAAATTAAATATTTTTGTAATTTTTTTCTACATTTAACGAACCATCCTCGAATTTTAACCCGTGTCACGTTTTCGAAATGTTATGTTTCTCTGTCTAATGGCTCTTTACAAGAATACCTAGTTTCAGATTTGAATAGTGTCTGGAAGTCTCTTGAAAGTGTGTGGCGAACGGATGGCCACTTATTAATTATCGTACAGATTTTACGTGCATTTAATAAAGTACATGGGAAAAGTATACGAGGTGCGATCGGAAAGTTTCCAGACTGTGTCAATAGAGGGCGAACAGGATGTAGTACGAGCTTCTGCCGATACGGGGTGCGGATGTAGTACGAGCTTCTGCCGATAGGGGGTGCGGCCTACATTCATAGTGAATCAGTGTGCCAGCCGGCATCATCGAATTAGCATTTGTTTCTTAGTTACGGGCGTTTTGGTAGTGCATTACACCGACCCTCCTGCGATTTCGGAATGGCGTGTGCATCAAATTTTGCCAAAGACTCGCCAAAACGGCTACGGGAACCTATGAAATGCTAAAGCAAGCATTTGGGGAGTCCGCAAACTTTGGTGTGGCATTCACGTTTTAAAAATGGCCGAACCGCTGTCGATGATGACGAGCGTTCTGGACAACCATCTTCGAAAGGCAGTTTTTGGCCTCAAACACCCTGGCCGTCATCCCGCACCCTCCTTATTCGCCGGATTTAGCTCCGTGTGACTTCTTCCTCTTCCCAAAGATGAAAATTCAGCTAAAGGGAAGGCGATTTGAGACGATAGAAGAGATTCAGGCAGAATCGCAGATGGTGCTTGACAGGCTGACCAAGAAAGATTTCCAGGGATGCTTCCAGGCTTGGCAGCGGCGTTGGGATCGTTGGGTTCCCTCCCAGGGGAACTACTTCGAGGGTGATGGATGAATTTAATACCTGAGATAAGTGTACGGGTTTTTATAGGCGCAGTCTAGAAACTTTCCGATAGCACCTCGTACATGGCTTCCAGTAAACGAAGCAACATGTTTTAAATTGCAATAAATGAACAACAGTATCGGTGCGAAACAGAAAAAATAAATTCCAGAAATTGTGTGTTGTACTTGGAGGAGTCGAACCTAGACTTTGCCACTTTCGCTGCACGGTAATTGATTCATCTGATGATGGGACTATAAAAACAATTCCGAATATTAATTATTTGGAAAAGTAGTTTGTTCTTTCTCCCATAGATGACGGTAAGAATCAATTTCTCTGTGCTGCCATCTACACTTAGTATGGGAACAATTTATACAGAGATGTTTACTCTCACGTACTACAGGTGGCAGAAGCGTGGAAACAATTGGTAAGAAGGTACAACAGATTGTTACAAAAATTGTAGACATGTTTGTGTTTTGTCTCATAATACATTTTAAATTCCTGACCGCAATGTTTCGTAGGTTATTTGTCAGCATTAAACATAAAGTTAAATTCAGGATTTCTACGGCAGCCATGAAGACATTGTACATTCCGCGCAAATATTTGCAATGAAGAAAGTCACGTGCTTTAGAATGTTCTATGAAACCGAGATTTAGGACTATCATACTGGCACATTCTAATGTAATAGGCATTTTAAAGTCTATACAATTATGTCACGAGTACAGGTCTAATCGGTAGTTAATCTGGTACATGGAAAAATTTTCAGATGATCCACAAGAAAGCACTTTACAGCAAGGATTTAACTTGCTAGAGCGGTGTGGGAAACATGGATGTTTCTTAAGTTTCTGTTGCGCTTTTCTTTTATTTAAAATAAAAGCAGTAAGTTTGTAGACCTCAGAATACTACGTCTTTCCACTCATAAGGATCAGTTCTGTCTGAATTTGATAAATACTTGGCGGTGTATAGATTTTTCAGTAGAAATTATACCTTTAAAATATCTACAGGAAGATGCCAGTGATTTACTGATATGCATTTCAAAATTCAATATTTGATTGCTTTATAAAGTGGGTTCTCCATATACTCCAAATATGTGTGTACAGGTAAGGTGGGTGATAAGTTTACACGGCGTCATACGTCAGACGATCTCAATCCATAAACAATTACCGCCAATAGATCCTCAGATCTAATAAAAGCAATCTGATTACTTTATTTCAGAGTGCGAGCTGCCGATACACATTAATACAGAAGATTTCATCATTATACCGACTGACTCACCTCGGCCTAATGTATTTTATAATAATTTAATAGCATAATTTTAACTGCAATGCTTTTCACTTTTCAGACTAGCAAGTTCTAGCCGCTATATATGCTGTATATAATACCGCAGTGTCTCCATTACGTTACTGTAGTTTAATAACGAACTTTTTAATTGAACACTGACTGCATATGAGAACCAGCATCACAAATGCAATTCGCTTCTGCACATAAACTAATTACAGAGCGCTGATTTCCCGACAATTCCGATCGTGGGAATAGTACTCATATTCCCCACCAGAGTACGTAAAGCTACACCAGATCAAATTGACTGCACTGCCATCTTCTGCAATGATCTGAGTACTAGCAGTCCAAAAGAAGTTGATACATAAGATAGTCTGCGTACACAATTAAAATCGAATTAAAATTCTGTTGTAATTTTGCATTGTCACCAAAAGAATAGAACATAATATATAGAATGACACAAGTTCAGACGTAGTGTATCAGTTTTATAGTTGTTTGTTTTATATGGGCTCGCTTGTTAAGCCAACAGCAGAAAACATACATTGTTAATGTTGTCAGTATTTGGCAGAACCTCTGGCTATGAGCAAATGTTCAGCTTAATTAAGAACGTCTTTCTTATGAATACTAAGAGGGATTCTTACGAGTTGCAAGATCATAAATTAAATCACTGAAAGAGTACTTGAGCAAAAGCAATTTCAATAAACAACACGTAGTGTACTACAATTTTTTTTAAATTTTATAGACGTATCACATACCAGAAATTAAATTCTTTCCTAATTAGCTTAAATATTTATAAAGAACAACATTCTTTCCGAGACAATAAAGTCTTTGTTTCGAAATATGAGTCTAAACTACTTTGAAAGATTCAGAAAATGTGTTTAGGTTTACATTGTTTTCCTCGTTAAAACTCAAAAATTATAAATAGAAGCAATGTATTAAAATTTCGAATAAGTAAATGTTCGTTTCATATACGCCAAAATGTACACTGTCTTCGGTTGAAAAAATCCGATAATGGTTCGCTCCATCTCTCTTTAAGCACACAGCGTGGCCTATAACAAGACAAAGCGGTCCACTTGACAAGGCAGAATGGAAAAGAGCTGGAACCACTCAGTAGCCATAATGGAGGAACGTCTGTACACTGTGCGTAGGAAATGGGGAGAAAGATAACATTTGTATATCCAGTGCGCATTTGTACGGAAAAATGATGAAAATAAAAGACGTAAGCTTGTAAAGAACGGAAATAGGATTTCATAGCTCTAACCCTCTCTTCCTTTTCGTTTTCAGAGGGGGGGGGGGGGTTCAGACGAGTGGTTTTTTTTGTGTGTGGTACAGCTTTATTGTTTTGTCAAAGTATTTTCGTACCGTAGTTTTGTACAGTTTTATTGCAAATTATACGTCAGAAATTATTTTTAACAATTCATGTGCAGGATACTGCTGCCAAATTATGCTACTTACATTGTTGATAGCCAAGTTTTGAGTTCATATACGACAGGACACTTTGTGTCTGTTTAGAGTTGGAGAAATTATAAACCTAGCTACAGTCTTATGACCAGAAGCTACGACTCATTCTGTTTCTTCAACATCTGGCCATTAAATTACTTCAGCAAACGTCCTGCTTCGGCTTCAGAATTGTTTAAAGTATCCAACACGAACGACGGTGGCCGAGTTATGGACTCTTCTGCGTAGCTGCTGTGACGTGCCTTCGTGAGCCAGTTAGAGAGAGTTGGTGTATAAAGTATTTAGTTACTTCTGCATAAAACAGACGCCATTTGAATATAAAACGCCAACCACCTTCACCGTGTTTGTAGCGAAAATCAGTTTTGGGTGTCATCCTTTTAACATGTTGCAGAGTCACCCTGATGATGGAGGCAGTAAATACCTTAAATGTCAGTTAATATTTACCAGACTGCACTGTGTAATATTCCAGAAGACACCCTATTTAAGACTCGTCGCCATGAGAATTCATATCGCACCATGCTACATCCAGTTTTGTTTACAATGCTCTGATTTCTTTTATGTCGAGTTCTTTGAAAGGTTTTACTCTTTTTTCGGTCTGAATCCGGATTTGCTTCTCATAAATTTCACATCTGCTGTGTTTAGCCTTTTTGAATACCTTCGTTTTAATGCCCGTATTTTATAGACACATAAAAGTGGTTATAGCTCATTCGAAATTTCCTTTGTATTAAAATTGATTTTAAGACGTTTTCATAATTTCCAGAAATCACAAAACTATTTACTTTTTTAAATTTCGTCCCTTTCATCTTCTAAATTGTACATATTAAACATGTTAAATATGTAATTGTTTCAATATAGTGTTAAATATTACAATTTTCGTTTCTGCTTCTTGTCATAAAAAATTCCGTTTTTTATGGAGGTTACGCGCTGTAGAACGTGGTGTTTTTCTTGAGTCGCTTTATCCAGTAGTCGACTGTGTTTTAGGGCTAAGTAACCAACACTGATGGCAAAGAAATTTCTTTAAATAAACCGAAAACTCAGATTCTACAAACTTAGACATATAAACATGAGCATTATAAGAGTTTGTTCGAATGAAATATTCCATTACAGAAGAGGTTATTACTGAATGTTGAAGTACGTTGTACATGTAACAAACAATGCGGTCGGGTTAAAAACTTGCAAACACGTCCCTTCTAACATTGCATTTAGTTAGAAACATTCTTCGCTGAAGATAATTAACATCTTGCTGATGATACCAAAGAAGCTAAATATTTCTGTTCTGTCTCTTGGAACCAATGCCCTCAGCATTGGGGTGTTAAAGTGGTTTGTCTTGCAGCCTGATTCTCGTACAAGCAGAATTGTGGCAGCCAGATCAGTACAAATGAATTGCTAATCTACATTATTCTGCTTGACTCTACTATCTTCTTTGCACTGTTCTGTGCTGTTATTTTATCTTATATTTCTGTGATATCATAACCGATGAGGTAACGTTACAAGCTGTCGATTTGAAGACAGGAGTGAATAAATAGGCCGTATATAGTACATTCAAACTTGGCCTGTAAAAGTTTCGAAACGTACTTTCGTGCTAAATACGCCCTTTTTATTTTGTGTCTGAAGCTCTCAAATTTATTTACTTTTCAGTTTTAATTCGTATGACATATTAACTTTTTTCAATGCTGCGTGCGCATCCTCATCAATTTAAAATATCTATATTCAATTGGCCTTCATGCTTTGGCGATTTTAATTATTTACAATAAAGCAGATTCTGAACTGAATGTAAAACTTATTAATCACGTATTTTAGCTCTTCAGGGCACGGCCTGCTTTAACAATCAGTAACTGCGCGGAATGTAATTGTTTTTCGCATGATTCTCAGAATAAAGAGAGGTTATTTCCCTCAACAGAGTTGGTCTATCACATTACGACTAATTTCATCCCGATTAAGTATTGCTACATCTTTGAGTTATTCACGAAATAAAACTTAACCTCCTTCCTACTGCTTGTTAATTATAATACAAGCATAGCGATTATACGCTTGAAATTTCTCGTAAAGTAAAAACAATTAAAACAAGTTAGGACATGTAAGCATCGCGCATCAGTTCGCTCTGTTACTGCCTCCGAACACGAATTTTCGCTAATTTGTTATAAGTAGCGTAACACAGGCCTCGTCAGGACGACCAATATAAGATTTGATCCAAATCGTCCCTTGAATACCTTTCCAATTTATTATTTATTTAAAACCCTACTATTCGACGGTACATAACCTGAAATTCAGGCATCGTCGATAAATAAACTATAGGAAGTGAGAAATGCGATGTATTTAATTTTTCTGCAACTGTGCAGCATCTTTTTCTCTCTGATAAACATTTACCGATTTCTCTCAAAATGCAGGTAAAAATTCAACAAGGCCTTCATGTAAAATGTGTTGTTGTTGTAGTTGAGAGATCCTTTATGTGGGGCGACAGAAAGCGAGATTCACATACTATTAAAGTGTACGGAAACCGGGAGGTGGAGGGAACAGCTCCTGAGGAACAAGTGGTTCACCGTTGGTGAAGAGTTGGCCTTCAAGAAAATTTTAAGCACTACGAATGACACGGAGGTCAGGGATGTAGGGAAATTTCTGTACAAAGTAAGATGTAAAAGACAGGTCAAAATTAGGAATGTAGAACTGCCACTGGGGTAGAAAGCAAGAGAACAATACGAAAGAGTTATGTAAATAGTATTAGGGATTAAGGAACAGTCATGTAGAGTAGCATTAGTGAATAGTTGTAGTAAGCAGTAGTGCTAATAGTGCTACGTATGTAAGGACTGTGGACGTGAAAACCTGGTGTTAGGCGGCCACAGATCTCTGTATATAGTTCTAAACCAAATATATTATTATTATATTATTATTATTATATATGTCATATATCTGAAGTTCCTGAATTTTTAAATGCGAAAGAACAGACAGTTCTGGTGAAGATGAGAGGCGTATTTGTGCAATGTTGTTGCGCTACAAGCGATGGAGTAAGCCTGAACGAAGACAATTGATTGCACAATTTCCTAAATAGTTTAATGCTAAATCAACAATGGAATTTGAGACTCATTCCCACGTCCCCTGCATTAATGAAGTCTGGCCATGAATAAGGCTGGCTGTTATATAAGGGCAGGGCAGCCAGTAATGTGTGTTTTAACAGCCATTGTGGCTACTGCAAAGCATGTGGGTCAACTATAACTGCATTATTATGCAAGCCTGTCGCCATCGCCTACCGCTGGCGAGGTATGACTTCATTCACCAGATGGTAGTTGCCAACAGCCATGACGTCATCTACAAATAGCCTGGTTTTAAAAGTTGCTTTTTGTTTGTGATTATTAATCTTATCCAGTGGTTGTACTAAAAAGTTTGGTGTTTTAAACTGACTGTCGCAGCTGGAGTTGGACGCAGCGCCCTGGATTACTGAGGTTTGAACTGCGTACGGAAGTGAATAAATTATCCTGTCGTAATGAAATGTGTAGTTGAAGCAGTAAAGTAGGACTGTATTTCTTTCATCGAAAAAAATATAAATTATTATTACCCAAAGAAACAGCTGTGTATCTCGCTTCGTTGATGTCACTTCCCCTTGAACCAGGCTTCGTGTTTTGATACAGGACTACATGTCCACCTGTAGGTGATGTGCATAATAAAATATAATTTTTGTGCAAACCAGTCTCACATGACAAGATATCCCCGCCATTTTGCAAGTCGAACGTTTATTGTCTGCAGAACCATGGTCGAAAGACCATGCGCAGACCGTTCTTTGTCGGCTGTTCGCAGCTACCCTACAAATCTGGACGTCTTGTCCTATGTCCTCAACCCCAAGACATGCCATACTTGGTGAAAAGAGGCTTGCTTGTTTTTATAAGATGTTTCCAGAAATATTGAACCAGATGACGAGGTAGCAACTATAACTTCGAATTTTATTTACCGATTTCAAATTTCTGAGTTGATACTGAGTGTACTCGTTGAGATTTCTTATCTCCCACATATTCTCCTGTTGTTCTGAACCTTGATAAGAGAAGTTACCACATCCTTCCTCATTTGCAAATCATCAGTAATAATCACGCTGTCATTCTACGATATATAAACCATCCAGTCGATAAAGCGTTCATAAATAATCGGTCAAGATAAACATAGGTTGTTCATACAAAGGCTTTATGTATTTACAGATTTGCCTTTATCTCATCTTGAGTAAATTTTCTAGAAACGACTATCCTTTTCCGAAATAAATACTGCTCTCAGATTAACTAACTCCCCGGTAGGAGAACCCGCAGGTTCAACATCCATAACCCCAAAGCCCGCCACCGGACACGATCCTGAGCCAGGTCTATCCATTTACCATCTTCAGTGTCTACCTTCCTAAGATCCATCTTGAAATTATCCTCCTATCTCTTTCTTGGTCTGCCCAGTGGGCGTTTTCCAAAAGGATTCCCCACTAAAATTCTGCATGCCTCCCAATTCATGCGTGCTACATGTCCAAGCCATCGAAATCTCCTAGTTTTAACTATCCTCACTATGCTAGATGGCCTCTACAATTCAAGCAACTCCTCGTTATGTAATATTCTAAATTCTAGGTCCAAATATCGTCCTAGGCATCTTGTTTTCAAACACTCGTAATCTACTTTCTTCCTTCAAGGTAAGAGACCATGTTTCACAACCATACAAGACAACAGGCAAAATTATTTTTTAAGTATTTTGGTCTTTAGTGTTCTGGATAGCAAATGAGATAACGGTTTTTGAATTGAATAAAGACACGCGAATGTATTTTACACCTATTTTCGTCGGTAACACATTTAGACTTGTTCTGATTCCCAACTTCTCCTCCCACAAAACCAGGGTGCTGCTTTCCCAGGTTAACGCGACTTCCGCTTTCTCGGGACAAACGTTCATTTTTATCGTCTGTCAAAAGAAAACAATAATTTTGCCTGTTGTTTTGTATGGGTGCGAAACATGGTCTCTCACTCAGAGGGAGAAACACAGATTGCAGGTGTTTGAGAATCGGGTGTTGAGGAGGATATTTGGGCCTAAGAGGGAAAACGATGGGGCGTGGAGAAAGCTGCATAATGAAGAACTTAAAAATCTGTACTCCTCCCCCAATATTGTCAGGGTGATTTAGTCGAGAAGAATGAGATGGGCTGGGTATGTAGCGCGCGTGGATGGGACAAGAGGTGTGCACCGGGTATTGGTTGGGAAGCCTGAGGGGAAGAGACCGCTGTGGAGACCTAGACGTAGATGGGAGGATAATGTCAGGCGGGATCTGTGGGAGATAGGAGTCGAAGGAGACTGGATTTTGTTGGCCCAGGACAGGGACCGGTGGAGGGCTTTGGTTAATTCGGTGATGAACCTTCGTGTTCGGTCAGCCATCTAGTTAGTTGGTTAGTCAAAAGAAAAATTAGGACTGGTACAGAAACATTCTGCATTGCGAGTTTCCGCACTATTAGGTATTAAACTGGCTCTTTATTAAAACCATTCTAGGAGATTTTATAATCAGTACATTTGAGGTGTGATAAATTGAACATTAAGAGATCCTTTCCGCAGAAACTCAGATATCTGAGGCAATAAAACCTAACAAATAACAGGTCGCTGTTCCCACAAACCTTTATTACTCGGTTGCCATAAGTAAAATCTGATATATATAGGCTATGGCAAAGTCACATATCAGATTATTTTTATTTTTATTAGGGTAAAGGTCCTTTATACCTTTCATAATTTGATTGTACTTCATTTTAATTGCACTAAAATACATGTGTAATGCACTTGCTGGAAACACGCGTGTGTTATAGAAGAGGGAAGCTCTGAGGGATCTCATTTGTACATAAAAAGTTTTCATGCTGCTTTTTATATAAAATATTTCCTTTGTTACAATACTTCCATACTTTCGTGCATTTCTCTCGCCCTGATGATGGAAACATTGCTTATTCAGCTTACGACTCATATCCATTCGGCGAATTGGCTAGCATCATCGTAATAATTAACTTAGCAGGAATTATTTTCGATTTCTTTAAAATTTCACCCGAATGGTAATATTTTCAGATTTTTAACACCCCGCACCTCAGAAATTGGATTTCGTTCCAAGTTGGCTGTAGTATGGCTTCCATTGAATGCTGTTCATATGTAAGATCTCGAATAACGCAACCGATGTGTGTTTCTTGCAATCATAAATGCAGCTGTTTGATAAAAGTCCTGAGATTTGTTCCGAAGCAGTTGCGAGACTTTGAAATGTCTTTGGCTCTCTCCCTGCTCTAAGCTATGTGTCAGTTCCGGCAAATATTTACGACGCAGGTACTCCACCCGACCGCCGCTGTACTCCTGTGTAGCGAACCAACCGCTTGTGAGGCCAGCCCTGTGTGTGCAACAAGGTGTATGACGGCGATATCAATGTTTGAAGTGTGCATTCACCTCTATTCTGGTAACGGCTGTGTGTTTAACGACGTAATTATCCGCCGTGATGTTACGTTTATCTGTTAGACACTTGTCTTATCTCTGAATACGTTGTCGTCATCAATTTACTTATGTTTATAAAGCGAATTTACAGCCATCTGACTACAGTAATTCTAATTAGCCAGTCAATAAAAGGACTGTAAGACATGAGGTTTTCATGGCGGTGTGAATACAGAACGTTTTCTAAATTGTTGGGTCAGGTAGTATTCTAGCTGTGTGCAAATATGTTTGAGGAAGATTTTGTCTTTTTGTCGGTAAATGGCCAGGAGTAACAACTGAAAAAAATTATGAAACTTACTAAACAGTAATTTTATATAATTTCGAGTTTAATAATACGTTATCTCCACTTACGTACGATTCTGAATCTAACTTTTAATATCTGGTAAAATTTCTACCGTTTTCAGTGGTGGGTTTTAGTATTATTACGTTGGACCCTTCCTTTACTGAAAGTAAATAAAGGAAAATTTTCCTCTGTGACTAAGCACCACGCCTTGGAGGTGTGTAGAGAGAACAAGGGCAAAGCTCAATGTATTTTTATCCTCGACGCTGGATGGCGCTGAGTTATCGGCTTCACACGCTTCTAGTTCGCCGAATAATAATAGTAATAAATTTAAAATTTATAGCAATAGAGAATGACAAACGAACATTGTTTTCCCTGATATAAATAGCAAATAGTACTAAAAACACGTCCTTAAACAATTTGTCTGTAAATTTACATAGGTATGCGATGTTAAAGTAGGTACAATGGTGAATAATTCATATATATATATATATATATATATGTTGCAGAATTTGGAGCACATATCGCATTGGTTGTAAATTTGCATATTTCTACAAATTATAGTTTTCGTCAATAACATTACGTGTGTTTACCGCCGTAATATAACTATAAAATTCATTTTATTATATGAGGTCCGCAGTTCTGCTACTCAGTCGGCAGATATTGTGGTAAATTTCAATAAATCCTTTAACCCGGTAGGCGTAATTGAAACGACTGATGGAAAACAAATTGTTATCAATGTGATTTAAAATGGTTTAAATGAGTAACTAAACTGCATACACACCAGTAGTTCTGCTTGTTGAATCTAAACGCAAGTTAAAATACATTTATTTTGTTCCTGCGAAATGCTTTTAGATGTTAAAGTATCACAATCAGATTAATCTTCTTCTTATTATTATTCAAGGTTCGGGATCTGATTTACCGTTCCGAAATTGAAATCTGATCGTGCCATCGGCTTCTTGGTCGTAACCTTAGGCCAGCGGGTTAATAATTCATTATAATTCTGGTACTCCACACGTTGCAACCACTTCTTTTGATGTCCCATTCGTCTGTCCTCATTTTCAACTGATCTATTATGTCGTCGTCCTGAATTATTTATCTCAAGGTCACTCTTACGAGATGTCCATCAAATTTCATCTGTGATGCTTCCACTCTCCTCCTGCCCTCCTTCCTCAAAACCCATGTTTCACTTGAGTACCTCAGAGCTGGTTTGGCCACAACATTAGGCAATCTCTGTTTTACCTCTGTAATCATTTTCTTGAACTGATTTTTAATTTTTTTGTTACTTCTATCGTATTTAAAAATACTTGATTCAATGTCTTCGATCAGCTTATCTGAATTTTACTTCCTAGATAGTCAAACCTTGGTACCTGTTCAGTAATGTTGTCATTAATCACAGTCTTAACCATTCTCCACCATTTGCCTTGTACAACCAAGGATTTGGTTTTTCATTCTGAAATTATATGTTATGCAGCTTTAATATTGTATTCAAATTAGTTACAGATCTTTGCATATTATCTTCTAATGATGTTGTTACACCCTGAAATCAAAACCAGCATGTCCAGATTCTAAAAGAGATAACCCCTCTACTGGACTTGGCCAGCGATATGTGGGTAACCTATCGTGGCGAAAATTCTGTTACAATCAGATGGATTCGTTGAATATTTCCACGAGAGGACTATTACAGAACGATATAATTCCTACGTCATCACTGTGTTTCCTCAAACCTACTAATAAAATGGCTGCTTCCAGACCACCAGGAGGGAAGATCAATAGAAATGGTATTTCAATTTACACGTTCATATACCCACAAGTTATGCTGCAAATACGTCTGGAATTACAGCGCTTATTCCAGGAATCCAGTTGGCTTTTATTCTGTAAATTATTCGTTGAAAACGGATTGATATTTCTTGCGAAAATTTTTATTGAAATAAATGGTTCAGAAAGATAAACTATGAAACATCATGAAACCTCACGGTATATAAGGAGAAGAATTAAATTGGGAAGGCTAAAATGCGGGGATTTTTGTAGAACATGGGAAACAACAAATGCTTGTCGAATTTTGATAGCGAGGGCTCTTGAAAAACAGGCCTCTTAGAGGACTGAAAAGGTGGTAAAAGAATTATCGGAAATTTCACAAATTCAGGAGGATAACTCAAGGACAGTAACTTGGAGTTCATCTTTAATAAAGTTTGTATTATTATACTCGACACTGTATTACCCTTGCCAATCGTTTCTGGAATAGCCAAATGCAATGCAAAAAAACAAATTTTGAGCGAGACTATAATATAATATAAAAATTTATTTGTTTATTGTTACCATAATGCTCTAAATTACCGCACACACAAAATTTTGTCGATATACATCGCTCACAGTGCTAAATTAATTCGTCCGTTAATGTTGTCACTACTTTGTACTCATGATCTGTTAGACCTGTTTTACACAGAACACAACAATTATCCCCATCAAACGTTGAGTAAGTTTAGACATATACCCACATTAAAGTTCAAGACTCTGCATTCTCGTTGCTGGTCCTGCTTGTCCCTTGGAAACCACGTCCCAAGGACGAAATAAAAAGAGAAAGACATCGATCAGAAACACCGCCCGAGATTTGAACCCTGGGCTTCCCGAATAAGAACCAGGAGAATCAAACATTCGACATTATGTGAGAAATAATAGCAGTGGTCTGTCTACAAGTTTTAATTTTGATTTAATATCTGGCTTCGTGTTTGTACGTCTCTTCTTACTGGTTGTCAGTGTACTGTACCAGCCGGTGAACCAACTATAAGAACCGCTGCTCCAGATGTAATATATCACTAGACCAGAAGTCCTATGAGACGTTTTTGTTGACCTTGCTACAAGTTCATTAAGGAATAATACGGTTTATCTGAGTTTGCATCCTTTTCCTTCTCAGAAGTGTATTACGTCTTACAGTTCAGAGTTGTACCTTGTTGGTGAACCTCTGCGTGGTATGCCCACAGACCAATGTTCTTACTGACCCACACACCCAAATTCTCCCTCAGTGTTATAATAAACCATACGTTAAACACTCCCAGGTCACTGGACAATGCTGAGCTCGTCGAATTCAGTTCATATCACCTTTAATTTAAGCCTGTAAACTAAATCTGCCCCTCTACACGCCAGTTAGGAGAAGTTACAACTCCAAAGAATTCTTAATCTCGACAATAGATGTGGGTGAGTGGTTAGCTTCACGCTCTGGCCGATTTACCCCGGATAAAGGGCCTCCCGGTACCCCCCAGATAGGAGGCTGGGTGGACCCCAGAACCGGCCCTTGTCGACGATCTAACCCCGGTCATCCAGATTAGAGTTAGCTTTACAGTGACATCTCATAGTTAGGTCTGTTTTACGTCCCTGTTTGTGTAACTTCTGGAACAGCTATTTGTAAGAAATAAGAGTAACTTTGAGTAATGCTTCACTGCTTAAACTAATTCTAGTAATTATTTGTTTGTGGTTGCGTTATCTGAGGAATTTTTTAACGTCTCTTCTTACTTTCTTAAAAGAGATAGCACTATGGCTTCATAATGTCACAAATGCTTCACAACATTTGCAGTCGTGTTTCTTAAATACAATAATAACAAATTCACATGTTAAGTTAGATAACGGTATGTGAACAAAGGGTAATGTTACACTAAGTAATCAAAATATTTTTCCCAGTTATGTTAGGTACGTTCCCATTGTCATAATCACTTAGATAACATTTAAGGCTCTATTAATTTACAATTTAAGCTGAATGTCACACGTCATAAGTTTTCTGAGTCTCTATTTTCGTGTTTTTATGATAGAGTATTCAGTGTTGTTCATTGGTTTAGACTCCAATGTCATTCTGTTCATACGTAGTTTTACGAAGTCGGATAATATGTTTTCAGTCGAAAGAAATTATTGATTAATATTAATTGGTTTGTGGACTATGTCCATCTTTTAATACTCCGGACAGATTAGAAAAAGATGGAGACTACACTTTTGCGTCCGTCAGTAAGAGCTAACCTCAGTCTCTGGAGATAAACTATTTCTAACGGACCCATCTAAGTAAATATTCCTCACTTTTGGAAGGAAACATCTACTTTCCGAAACGCTGAGTTCCATTCGGAATACTATACGAAGGGCAAAGTCCAGAAACCTAATGCTAATAAAAATGGCTTAATGTTTAAAAAGCAATTGAGAGGGTTTTTCAGAGAATTCGATAAATTAGCTTACAGACTGGTGCATGGTATTCATAGAAGATGGCTTATAATATTCTTGATACATTTCTTTATATCTCAGTAAAGTATCTCAGGGCCTAAAAAGGGTATAATAGAAAACAATACAGAATATATTTTAACCTATTAATTTGAAGGTCTACGGAATAATCGCTTCAGACGAGCATTGCACGTGTCATACTGATTAGGACTATGCATATTTCATAGAATTTCACTCGCAGAGGGCCATTGTATAATCACTACAAATATCCGGAGGGATGTGTAATTAGTTAATTGAATGGCTTTGGATGATGTATAAAGTCGGGTACAGTTTGTACAAATAAAAATTGCCAACTTAATTTTATAAAGAGCTGTTGTGTAACAATGTGCCATTATGTTCGTAAGCGTTCTGTTAATGGTTTTGTTAAATAACCCTTTGATGTGGGAAGACAGGGTTCAGTCCTGTTCAGATTGCTTTCGAAGTAAGTAACTCAGGAGGCCGACATTTCCTTGAGAAGCTTATGGTCGTTTAGCTAATTGAGAAATTTCCCACCTGTAAGGAATTACTACGTTTATTAACGTGTTGAATATGGCCCGTTATAGGTTCTTACCCCTATCCAGAACAATCGTGTTCAATTAATAAAACGTCGATACTGTACTGCGTGCTACAAGTGATATCTTACCTTCAGCTTTTCTGACCAAAACGTCGCACGCCTTTGTCGTCTCTTCGATGCCTTTACCTCGTTCTCCTTGAGTTGATGTTCCTAACGATATTTGGTGAATAGTACAGATTGTGGCGCCATTTATGATGCAATTTTCTAAAGCCGCTTTTCGCTTTCTCCCAGTTCCAAATTTGTCCTTGGCATCCTGTTCTTAAGCACCCCAGTATCACTCAGTTTATTAAATACAGGATGATTCAAAAGGTTAGCGCCAAACTGAAGGAGCGTATAGAGGGACTCAGAGAGAACAACTTTCGAATAGGAATCCATGTCCTCCGAAGTTATCCTGAGTCAGTCACGAGACTACAAAAGCAGCAATACACCAGGCACTATCAACTCACAAATTCAATGTAAGCAGTCCAGGGGCCTGTGTAGAATCTGACGGGATACGTGTGATTCAAAATTAAGCTAGTAGGAGAATAGCAAAGTACAATTATTTCAGCGGTATGTTATCAGACTTCCCTACCTTCAATGGCCTCGACTGACTCAGGATAACTTCGGAGGACATGGATTCCTATTCGAAAGTTGTTCTCTCTGAGTCCCTCTATACGCTCCTTCAGTTTGTCCCTAACCTTTTGAATCAGCCTGTATAAGTAACCAAGTTTCACACCCATATAAAAACAGATAAAATTTCAGTTTTGTATATTATACGTCTAATCTTTATATTTTAGACAACATAAGGGATGTCAGAGTATTCTGATTTGAACGTTAACAAATATTCCTGGAATTCAATCTACTCTAAATTTTAATACAATTTTGACTTGCTGTTATCGTTTCAAATTATGTTAAAATTACGTACTTTCACATGGAATAAATATTAAAATATTTGTCCTGTTGGAACATCTGCATTAAACGCCATGCAACACATTCAATTGAGAAGACGTAAAATCACTTTTTTTTAACTCTGTGTGTATTTATTTTCTTTCTTCCTTCCTTCCTTCCTTTATTCACATTCGAGAATGAGAGGAGTGAAGTTGATTCCTCAACGTGAATATTTGAAAACACTTTTCCTTCTACGCATCTGCAAGTTGGGTCCAATTCTCAGAAACGTGATAACGAAAATCAGCAGTAAGGACAATCCGGTTATAAAGAAACAATAGAAACTATTGAATTGTTTAAAAAGTAGACAGTTACAATAGTTCCTAACCGATAATTTGTTCTTGAATGTGAATAAAGAAAGAAATTAAACATAAATACAGAATTAAAAAATAAATAACATTTTATGTCTCCCATAGTCGTCATAGATATGTTGATTAAAAATGATAATCTCACTGGGAATCGACCCCACAGCTGTCCCGCACTACATTGGCTTTAACATGATGACCAAATAAATAAGAATTAGATGGTTTGGACATGTAGTACGCATGGAAGAATTCAGTAACAGTTTATTTATATCCTTGAAACAAGACAACAACTTCTGAAGATGGTTTACTATGCACTGAAACATATAGCGGAAGTTGCCGATGAAGAAGAAATTAACATAAATAATTGTGTAGACGAATATGTGTTATTAGTTCGATGAAATCTATTCAAACTCTTTGTTTAGATTCACGTTCCACGAGAATAAGAATTTAGCACGAATCTTTATTAAAGAATCGTTTGTTCTCTCTCTGATATTCAAGCCAGAGTAAAATACGGCATGCCACTGTGGGTTCATAGTAATTTTAAGTAGGTCATATGTCGACAAAAGGTCATGAAGCAGACGACAGGCGATTATGGTGCATCAGAAGGAAGTGATATGCTTAACGGTTAGTCACGTAGGCGGCGCATTGACCTTGGGGGTAACATGGCTTCCATTAAGTCTGTGGTACATCTTGCCCGTGCTAATCGGAAGTTAGCGCGACATAGCTTATTACTGCAACCCAGAAAAGTATATTAGACATTGAAGTACTTACATGGTTTGACGCATTACTTGTACGTTTAGTTTTTGAAGAAAAACGTGACATTTAAGCCTAGTGCCATTTCTGAATCCTTGAGCACAACTGGTGATTATTATTAAGCACTGTTGCTGATCCGTAATAATGATTACAGTTTATGAGGCAGTCCGTTACCTGAAATCTATAGGCCTAATGGAGGGAGTGAGATTTCTTCTCAGGATGCAGGATTATGTCTGAAGGTTAGTTCCTGTACTAAATGCAAATGATGGGAGTTCTAGATATGTAGCATCTGATAGATTCTCACGGCGGTGAGCACGAAGGTGGCTGTCTTCTGAGTTCTAGCGCTGTGTAGCCTGGTAAAAATTTACCAATATTTCGGAGGAACATCTTCAGGACAACAAGTAAAGTTCTTCCAGGCTACACGGCGCTGGAACTCAGAAGACAGCCATCTTCGATGTTAGTGTGTATTGAATACGTTGTTTAACAGACTCATTTTTATATTTAAGATGCCTTGGGTTTGAATTTAATGCCGATAATTTTGAAACCGATTAAAGGTGTGATTAAGTAAAGTTGCAAAGAAACTGAGCCTTAGATCAAATGATGAATGGCTTAAGTTAAAACGTGTGACATTTCTACTACGAGAGGTGTTCTGGTAAAAATTAAATGTGAAATGTTTTCAGTGTCATTTATTATCATTACAGTTAGCGCCGATTTGGAATCTCGAAATTCCTTACCTTGTTTTGTCCTAATTGCAGATCTGCAACATAATACTACGTTGACTATAGGTAGAAATATTGATCGTTGATCACCACCCTCAAAGTAACATTATCATACGCTTCACAGACGAAATATTAGAATGGATTTTTGGAGTGGTTTTTCCTAGGTATTTGTGTCAAATTTCATGGTCATCCTTTCCAAAAATCTGTCTCTGTAAGTGTCTGAGAAAGAGCGATGTAAAAGTATCAGATAAATGCATTTCGTTATCACAGAAGTTTGTTTTAATTTTACACTAAACTCCTTTCCAGCAACAACTTTCTTTGCTTTAAACATTCTCAGAAGCCTTAATAATATACAGAGTAGGATTTATTGAATGGAAGATTGTTTATCGCAAAGCCTCTGCCTAACCAGGAAAAGACAAAAGTGTTGACTATTGATATTATGTTTCCTCTTAAATGTTCATGTGTGTGGCCATTTTTACGGGCTTGGTCTGTACTGATGTGTGTAAATAAAAAAGAACATTCAGTTGGGGAAATACGTTTGAATTCCGATGAATTGGTATTATGTGGTGCAGAATTACAATTACTAAATGTGTCTGAAAATGTGTATTGTGTGTTTTATAATATTGTGTATAATGTGGTGTTAAAAATTCGGTGAATCAATAATTATCACACTAAATAACGGATTATGGTAACATGTAACAAAGGGCAAATTATTTTATTGCGAGGAAGGAACATATTTAAACAAGGGTAAAATGATACTTTCTAGTTAGATTACATTAATTTTAATATAATACAAACTAACTAGATATTTATCCATACACGACTTCCGTGCGGTGGAATACGACACAAATTATAGACTTTCACATAATATAGTTGAGCGGACAACAGATTCCTACCGATCTGTCCCAGATATACTGCTACTAAAGTAATAAACATAGACATGTAAAAAATACTAAAACTTTTCTGTTAATTTGTTGTGTGAAGACAACTAATATTATTATTATTTAATAATTAATTATTATTGCGATTTCCTTTCTAAATTGTCATATTTAACTTACGAAATGGGTACTCTATTTTATATTGAAATTGTAATGCAGAGGATAAAATCTGAACAGGTGAAAAATAACACGCTTTCTAAATTTTAGTTGTGACGTCAGCGGAACATGTTTTGATTTGTGTAATTTAACTTGTGTATCGAGTATGGGGAAAAAAAGCATCATACATATGTAACACCAATTAATGGGATTGTGGTTTTATTGATGGTTGAATAGATAGTTGGAGACAGGTTGGTAGTGTAATTAAACGCACATCTGGATTCATGCATGAATTATTTCTTTTGAAACTGTGTTTTATTTAGATTTGACCCGCCATCGTCTAACGTATATGCCTGTGAACAAAAGAACGCCATATTTTATTTTTACTGTTTAACTCACTGAAATAATGTGTCATATGATAAAAGGTCTGCGAAGAAAAATGTTCTGGAAATTAAAAAGAGAAGTAACTATGAAAGAGTTGTAGGAATAAACGAATAACGTAAAATAATCTTTTGTTTCTTCTTTCTTTCCTCTCTTTTTCTCGGCAGAAAGAGCTCACAACAATTTATAAAGAGCATTTCGCTAAATCTAAGTGATGTTACCTCAGTCTGAGTGAAGGCAGTCTAGCTTTCTCATTTAACATCTTTCAGTCTGATGTTTGCAAAATGTAAAGTGACAGTTTTAATGGAACTGGTTAATGAATTCTGGACAGTTCAAATCTAAAAGAATAAGGCATCTCTACCTTCGTAGATTAGCACCGACATAGTCTCGATCTCAAGGCTCCAACATATCAGGCGGCAACAGCTGCTATGTTTGTGCAGTCTAACAATAGGATTTGACACCAGCAATTATGTCATACATTGAACGGCATGTGCTGATCGCTTCCCCCGCTGTATTTAAGCCCACATTTTAAATTCCAGTGCCAAATATTTTGCTGCAACATTTCTGAGAGTTTCAAACGTGACTCAGTTCTTGAAGATAAATGCGTCTGTAAAACCACATCGTCAGACGATTACTAAGACACTGCATTAAAATAAGCAATAAAGTTTATGATATTTATAAGATCAGTAACTATTTACGTAAGCATGCTAGCAAGAGTAGTAAGTGTATACAAAACTTGACGCTGTGGCGAAATGTACGCATCACTTTTAGCTCTGAGACATTGAAGATGATTTCTAACTCATCCTGATGCAATGGTGAAGCTGGTTTCACGGTTATTTTAAAATAATGAATCTTTATCTCTGTGGAAATTTGAAGCTCAAGGGTAAAATTTGAACACAGAAATAATCTCTTTAATACCTTTTTATGTTATCCTAGGGCCTCTTCCGTCCAGACCTTACGCCTAAAACTATAAATTTCTCCAGCATTTATGTCGCTAATCCTTTATTCTTTAACACCCTAATAATATTTAATGAGAATGTTCTACATTTTATAACAAGCTATAGCCTTCTGTTGCTTTATCTGTCTTTACTAATTTTACAGTATCTAATTCTAATGCGAGAATGCTGCACATCTTTCAGTGATGTAGCTTAATTTCGTAATTGAAACGTATAAATAAAAGTCCTCCCTATTTAGAACACTTACTAGTATGTGACTGGCTTTGAAAGTGGTTAAAACGCAAGAAACGATTAGTTTGAAACATGTTAAACAGCATTAGGATTAGCATTTTAAATGACGTATTTATTTCATTGCATATCTGGACGCAGTGAACACATGGTCAATCGGTATTGAACGCTTTGCCAGATTATGATTAAATTTCGTGTGGGGTATCTTTACTGAAATTGGATTATCTCTATTATCTCTTTGTCAAAGAGAAACAAACAGAGCGAATCACAATTCAGCTATTAGTAAATAATTTCCCTGAAACACATTCTATAACTAGATTGCATGGGCTTACCAAGGACAATGAAATCACTACCACCTGTTTTAATAACAAATTACAATCGAACGTTGCAGTCGACTGATGGGCACTACTAATTCGTATCGGAAGGTCGAGGGTTAAAATCTCGGCTCGGAGACCGGCTAAAACTGACTGAAATTTCTGTGGTTTTCTTCAGTTTCCTTCAGGCAAATACTGTGATAATACCTTAAGTTATGTGATAACAGTTTCCTTACACATCATATCCAGTTAGTTTATTAATCGCTAATCATTCTATCATTCGATGTTATTTGGTCCGAGCTATTGAATGCATCGTAAACCATCAGTAAATAAACTAATAAATTACTGTTTTGTTATTTCATGGTGACCACTGACCTGAGCGAAAAGCTACTGAAAGCATGAGAAACGTCGTGGGGGGGGGGGGTCGTAATGGGACGCCAGAGTTACGTAAGCCCCTATGACGTGGACGACCAGTTAGTCAAATGATGTGCGCATGAATAACTCCCCTACACCTCAGTGGAGCACATTGGTCTTTATACAAAGATATTTCTCAAATGTCATATTTTCTTTCTGCTGTTACGATGCCCGTAGTATCATATTAAATTGTTTCATTGTTAGTGTTTTATAATTTCCCATGTTTTAAAATATTGCTAATAAAGTTAACATCAAGCTAGAACAAGCATGATGTTTTTCGGTCTGATAGTAGTGCGGCACGTGAATTCTGAGACTTACAAAACTCAGTAACAGCGTAGTTACAGATAGGCTGGGAAATATTTACTGTTAATTACTATGAGATAAGATAAGTCTCTGAAAGAAAATTTCAAATTATGGCTCAGAAGAAAATGTGAATGTTGGAAGACAGATTTACCAAAGGAAATTTCAATGACAACGGAACTGTAGGTGTTGTCTTTGAAATTGATAATGATATAATAATGATATTGATGAATTTATGTGCTGATGTTATAAACTAAGACAACGTAATACTGATATAACTTATTTAACCATAATTTTGTGTTAATTATAATGTTAATCCGGTTTTTTTATAGAGGTGTAGTTTTCTTCGTGATTAATCTGAATACGAACGTACGATGAAACTCGATGGTAGTTGCATCAGGTGTTCTTTGGAGTGCAACAGAACGTGGATCATTGCTGGAAAATAGAAACAAATAGATTCTACGTCATAGGAGTGGAATGTCTTAGGTCACGTAGTGTTCATGGTAGGGCTTCAGCTGTACGCATCACTTGACGGCAGAAACACAAGTTCTGTCGCGCAAATATTGCAGAAGGAGACATGCATGTGGCGTCACACGAATGTCGGTGAGTAATGAACGATTACTAATAACTGCGTCACTACAAATTTACTGCTGTGCTGTGATGAGTTACATGAAAATTTAGGGCACAACCCTCCTTATATCTTTGGTTCTTTTGAGAATATTTCTATAACTCAGATCAAATAGCGTCAGATGAGAATAAGTTTTGGAGGACTTGGGAACAAGCGATCTGGTTTAGGGCTCTATCCCGGAACTGATGAAGACCAATTTCGATCAGGAAATCTTAATCAGGGTTATCGTTCATCAAGCTGAGATCTGAATACGGGACTTTAGGAATATGGTAACACTAGGCTCAGATCTTCGGCTGGTATTAAAATTGATGCAAGGTTTGGAGCAAATGATATACACTTTGACACAATTGCTATAAACGACGAGGATTTCTCTGATTAACTGAGGTACATGGAGTTTTTATTTAGAAAGATGATCTTAAATTTTCTTAGAAGCTCGGAGAGAACTAGATATGCTTGCCAATTAATGTCGATCGATTATGAATAATAAAACGCCTGTTAAGCAAATTACCACAGTTCTGTAATCTCGTTTCACCAGAACACACACATATTGTTAATGTAGTAGTGACAATTACTGATGAACCATCATAGTCCTAAATGTGATTCTGATTTTATGGAAAATTATAACAACTATAATTTCGCATGTCATTTCACGTGTATTTCGGCGCTGGAAAGTGATAACTCTACAATAGCAAGACGCTTGAACATATGGGTTTGTACAGCGTATAATAGCCTTTGCTTGTACTCTGTAGCGCGGCTGTTTGGCTGGTAATAAAATAAAAAATTATCAAACAGCACATTTTCTGAACAAATACGTTTTGGTTTGGAAACTGATTATTTTGTACAAAAAAACTTGCCTGTGTTTGAGATTTGTCGTTCTTGTGACGATATTGACTTGTATATAGATATACACTTCAGCTCTGAAGATGAAGGCAGTATGTTCCTCTGAAAAATTAGTATCTACCTACAAGTCTACGTACCGATACAACACAGAAGACCAACTTCGACCTAACTTATGTTTGTTTACACAATTCTATATGTAATGTGTGAACCTACAGACTTTATTTTGCAAATTATTACGCCTGTCTACACAATAATCCGTATTGAAAAGCTGATTGTTTCTCATCTAGAAAATAAATTCCCTGCCTTTTGTAGAGTCCTAAATGCGTAGCAATGTTCATAAGTATCTGCTACTACCTCATTATTTTAAAGTAATTGTAGTTATTGTGTTCTTGTTAAACTTTACTAAGGCCTGCAGTTTAAATGTGTACGAAGTATAAATAAAAGTTATGAGTCATGTAATTAATACAGCATAAAGATGAAAGACTGTCTTTGGAACACAGCCTGCGCGCGGAATGTCGGGAAACGTGCTTGGAGTGATAGCTGAAAGGCAAACGATGCTACGCATTCAAGAAGGATGTGAGTGAGGAGGAAGACGACCGAACCGTGGCGACGCCTGCGTCCTTTCTGCCCTTTGTCCGATG
>NW_019059726.1:523969-573817 GCF_000696155.1 Zootermopsis nevadensis
TCGAAGATGGTTGTCCAGAACGCTCGTCATCATCGACAGCGGTTCGGCCCTTTTTAAAACGTGAATGCCACACAAAAGTTTGCGGACTCCCCAAATGCTTGCTTTAGCATTTCATAGGTTTCCGTAGCCGTTTCGGCGAGTCTTTGGCAAAATTTGATGCACACGCCATTCCGAAATCGCAGGAGGGTCGGTGTAATGCACTACCAAAACGCCCGTAACTAAGAAACAAATGCTAATTCGATGATGCCGGATGGCACACTGATTCACTATGAATGTAGGCCGCACCCCCTAGCGGCAGAAGCTCGTACTACATCCGGTAGGCCCTCTATTGACACAGTCTTGAAACTTTCCGATCGCACCTCGAATGCGGTCTCCGGGGCTGAGATTGGAAGTCGGGACCTACCGAATACAATGTAGGAGTCCTATCCTCTCGAAGCCGACGTTCAGTACCGCGCGTCTAAATCGATTAATGCACTGTAAACGTAACCGTATAAAACCAGTATATATCACTCCTTATTGAAATATCAGTAAGATATATTGTAAAAATTAAATATCCCTTAGCGATACTTAACTTAATGGTTCTTGTGACTTACTTTATTTGTTTGAAACAAGTGTTAACGCAAGCAAGAACACGAATTTTGAAGCGATGTTTAGGAAAGTTACATTGAGATCGGCGTGAAGAAACATGAAAAATACTGGTGATCAAAATTATATTGATGATAGAATTGAAGCAACTGGTGATCGCCTGTCTTCAAAAGCGCGCCACAGAATTATGAAGCAATATTAATTATGACCGGGTCTATTTTATTTCAGTTTGAATTACTGTGTAAATTCTCAACACCTTGGACACACTCTGAAAAGCTTTATATCACCACAAATAGTAAATGTAGACGGACGCCAGTGTTATTGGTTGTTTCACAACTCCAGAGCCAATACATCACCTCTGCCTACACAAATAGATAACGAGCGATGTTACCTGATGTCAGCAACACTTCTTCGAAAAACAGCTATTGCTTGGCGTTAGATAAAAGAAAGTCTTTGAACTGACTTTTCGATTAGATATCTTCTTCGGCTGAAATTTCTGCTAGAAATAAACAAACCGATGGCGAAAAGTGACGAAGATTAGTAGCAAGACAGACAGGAATGGATTAATTTTGTAGCAATTTAGTCCGAAAGCCAGAATGAAAGTCTTCTTGGAGAACCTGGGCGTAGACGGTAGGATGATATTAAAACTGTCTTGAATAATTAGGGTGAATGGTATGGATTAGATTCATGCGGTTACGTGTTGAACCGCCGTCACAGTGACCGCGTGGTCTGAAGCGTGGGCCCTGTGCTGCTTGGACACTGTGATCGTGGGTTCGAATCCCACTCAAGCCATGGATGTTTGTCCGCGTGTTTCTGTGTTGTGCTGTCCTGTGTACAGGTAGAGGCCTTGCAACGGGCTGATCACTCATCCAAGGAGTCCTACTAATTATCTAATAGATCAAAGCCAACGAAAGTTGGGACCCGCAGATAATCAAGGCACTGAAGAACGGGTCGCCTAATTATCCTAAGTATCCTACGTGTTAAACCTGTGGAAGTGTTTCATAAATGCAGTAATGAACGTTTGGTTTCTATTACAGGCCTTTCATTTCTTGGCCGGCTGAGCAAATATCAGTTATTTAAAAAGGAGTCTGCTGTATTTTGTTAGTCATGGTTAATTCATCAGTTTCATAAGTTGTGCTGGAGTAAAATAAGACATACTTCAGAGTTACTTTACAATCGCTGTCATGTTTCTTTCACCTCTCACTTAATACGTCAATGAATACGTTCTAAGAATTCGTGATTTGTTTATCCTTGATTTATTCATGTCCACAACACAGGGTTACGACCGGTTTATTTATCTGTGCTTGTATCAAGAATGATTATTGATTTGCTGCTGGTTCATACAGAATAGTACACAATTAAAGTATTCCGATTAAAATTATGGTTCACCATGCCGGAATTAAAAGTCAAGAGTCTCCAGTAGCTTCTTTGTTTTGCTTTTCTGAGAGTGAAGTCAAAGTCTTTTATGTTTTTTAAAGTATTTTTGTAGGCGAAGCTGCGTGTAGAGACAGTTCCTGTAACTTTGTTCTGAATTTGAATATAGGCACTAACCGAATTATTTGTACCTCATTACATAATTTATTTATACATATAAATGAAAAATATGAGTCACATTTACATAGGTTTGTGGGAATAAGAACGATATGCATCATCTATGACTTGAATGTTAGCGAAATTAAGTTATAATCAAATAATTTGGAGGGTCTGTGGCGCAGCGAGAGAGAGAGAGAGAGAGAGATACAGTCCACTACTGTAATCTTGAGACTTGCGGGGGTGAGGAAGTGGGGTGAAGGAGGAAGGAGGCTTCTAACGCTACGGACTTACTGCATTCCTTGCAAGTCTCAAGATTACATTCGTCGACTGTACACACAGGTACGAGACTACTATATTGTTAGACGTTTCCACTCGAACATGCCCTGCAAGTTAAGTATGTGAACTATGCGAACATAAAAATTTATTATTTATGTTTTAACAATTATGGTAGAACGTGTTGAAAATTATGTATTGAACAGTACCACTGAATTGTACAATTAAAAATTTATTTCTTTTGCTAAATTCACAAAAATAAATGGGCACAATAAATTCTTCCTAGAAAATCCTGTGATTTCTATTCGTCTGTGAGAGAGATGTAGGACTAGCAGGATTTGTTATTGTGTAAAATTCCAGTCTCCGGTGTTCATTACGCGACCAAATTAACCGAATTCATGGAAAAGAGTCCATTTTGAGAAACTGATACTAAGCTTAAAGAATTGCCGCCTTTTATTGAAGATGAAGTCCACTATATTATTCACAAGAGTCCGCCACTGGTCCCTGTCCTAATCCAGATGAATCCGATCCACACCCTGCCATCGTCTTTGCCTAATATCCATTTTAAAAATATTCGTCCACCTAAAGCGAGGTCTTCCGTTGGTCTTCACCTTCAACTTTCCAACCCAAATTTACATGCACTTTTTGTTTCCCTTAAGAGGCTGGAGAAAATAATTACATAACAGTAAGTACTCTTCAATAAGTACGAGGCGCGTCCCAAAAGTAAGTTTTCCACTCGTCCCACAGCTAGCAAACCTTATATTGCGCGAAGCGACTGTGCGTACGTGATAGAGCAATGACGTAGCATGGCGCATGCACTAACGGCACTTCCCGCGTTCTCACAGTAGCATCGTTGCAGCTGTTGAAGATGGAGGTTCTTATTCCAGCTCCCGCCGACTGTGAAGTGCGGTCAGTGATAACGCTAGGCCGCACACGACTCGACGGACAGCAAGTCTCCTGCAGGAGTTCAGCTGGGAGGTGTTTAATCATCCACCCTACAGCCCGGACCTCGCTCCCAGTGATTTCCATCTTTTCCTACACCTCAAGAAATTCCTGTCCGGTCAGCGTCAGCGTCAGCGTTTTGAGAATGACAGAGAGGCGGAGATGGCTGTCACACAGTGGTTCCAATCCCAGGCGGCAGACTTCTACGACACAGGTATTAAAAGTTGGTCGAATGATCAATAATTATGAGACTCGCGGAACGCAACCTTTCTCTCTGTCACTTCACCCCTCCTAGGTCCAAATACTCTTTCCAACTAATTGTTTTTAATCAATGTTCCTCCTTTAACGTGATAGACCAAGCTTCACATCTATACAAAATGACAGGTCAAATTTCGTTTTGTATATGACATTTTAAAACGTGATTTTTTTCGTTTCGTGTGTTCCACATTAGTACAGTACAGAACAAGAATTCCTTCATGTGGAGCAGGTAAAAATGTTACCACGGGAACATAGAAAGGTGAAGTTATACGTTAAGGCCGTATAATGAATTCCAGGCTAATTAGCTCGTCTCCTCGGAACCAGGAAATGGCGAAATACCTGACAACAAAGCAGACACGTAATACAAAGATGTATTTGACGTAATCGATCTTATCATTTATTTCAACGAAAGAGTTTTACGAAAACGCTGCATGTAAGTACTACAAATTTGAGATGAAATCATGTTTTATTTTAATTATAATTAATGGAACGGTCGAAAAGTCGTACAAAGTACCGTTATAGGTAACAGATTTACCGTGTTAGTCAGTCTGTATGTTAGTAATACATATTTCTGTTATTGTGTCTGCTAACACATTGAAATATTGAACAATGTTAAGTAGTTGATAACTCTATCGAACAGAACCTTTGTACAAAATCTGATAGTCTCTTAGTCAATTATGACATTACACGTATTTTGTGGAACCTGAAGGTCCATTATCTTGGGCATAATAACCCACCGTTTGACCATATGGGCTACTGGTCGTCATAACAATATTTGGTGTAGAGTACAAATTATGTAGTTTCTTGTTCAGAAATTTTCTGCATCTTTCTGCTTCTCTCTAATGTCGACAAAGGTAGATTTGCTTATGAATATTAATATGATGAATTCAACAATCTGCTGGCTTATGTTAGTAAAACTCCAAGCGCTGTTTTCACAAAATATTTGTAACTCTTTGGTTTAAGCAATTAAAATGAAACGGGCTACGCAAACAAATAACTGAGTTGTTACACCAGACCTTGTTTGTTCTGTGGTCCAGATGCCTACTGCATATGAATAAGATGAACAACACAACATTCAACCCCGTTATTAGGCGAAAAAACATTTCATAAATATGAAAAGGTTTGATCCAATGGTCGACACTGAATTGATACCAGTGGCTTGTATCTAACAGGTACCTGGATCGATATTTACCCTGAGATCAGGCGTGCTAATTGAGATGTTTGAATTTACGTATTCCCTGATAATCCCATAAATTGGACCATGCAAGTCGTTCACGTGAGGGGGTTGGATGAGGGGTTGTCACCCCTACAGCACCTCAATTTTGACGTTCTTAAATTATATCGTTCCAGAAAGTCATAAACGACTCCACTCAAGATGTATCAATATTTTATCAAACTGGTGTGTCAGATATAAATCGTAAACAATAAAATAATTTCTTTTTAAAGTTCCCTACGTTTGTGTTCGAAACTCTTTTTCTCCGTTCATTATTAAGTAGATGAAGTTCAGTCACGTGGCATTTATCCATGTGACGCAAAACATTATAACGATATTCACTTTCAGGTCCATTTCCTCTTTCTGACAGACTGAGATTTCTTGTATATGTACAGGTAAGCCGTTAGAGTTGATTATACTATAAACCGAAGCAAACAGTCTATAGAAGACGTATGAATGTGTGTATCTCGTAAAAGTGAATAATTATGTCAGTGAGACTTCACGATATTTTAAGTGTTTCATAACCGAACTGATGTTCCTTTACTGACGTGAATGAACAGGTTAGTGTTAAATGCGATTTTAATTCTATTATTTCAATAGACCTAAATGTTTCACTTTCGCAGTGTTTTATTTCTTGAAAATTTACTGATAAGTGTTAGGATATTAACAAAATTAAAAGTTATATCAAAACTGGAGAAAATGCCACTGACGCTTACAAACGTAAGGCAAATTTATGGAGAGATAACAATTAGTAAATCACGAAACAAATAGCCGGGTACCTCAGACAGTCTGAACGGTTGGGGTTCGATCCCAGACAGGGCCATAGGATTTTTCCTCTAGCCCCTGCATCCAGACCGGTTCTGGGGCCCACGCAGCCTCCTGTCCAATGGGTTCCGGGGTCCTTTCCCGGGGGTAAAACGCGGCCGGAGCTTGACGCTGACCACTCACTCTATCTAGTGTCGGGGCATGAGCTCTGCCCCTGAGCACCTACATGGCGCACAGCGGTATAGCTTTACTTTCTATTTTAAATCACAAAATTCTTTGAAATTGACTGCTTGTAACATCGAAAAGGAATTGAGTTTCCTAGGAAGTAGGTAGTGGACGGATCTGACTCATGATGACATCCGGTACCGGACTTCCGTGTTAGCGGTATTAAAACTTCAGGTTATATAAAAGGTTTAAAAAAGTTGTCATGGAATTTAACATACCATAATTCGATAATGTTAATGTTAAATGTATAGAGAACAGAAAGTCATGGCAATTTTTCTGTACATATACAGAACTGGAAAATAAGCCTAATAGAAGGTAAATTTATTTTCATTCTCTTTGCATGTGTAAAACTTTAATCAGCGTTCAAAAATTCAGAAACATTTACTTTTATGGGCAGAATTTTGTTTGATACCACTTAACAGCCTAATGCTTTCAAGATTGGAACAGTTATGTAGCCTATACACGCAACATGAAAACCATATGAACGAGTGGACTGTTTTATTTTAGCCACGTAAAGGACGTTGTTACGGCGTACACGGCTTTAAGCGGTCAGAACGATGTTACATACAAACATTTTTATGTATGCACTCTCAAAATTTAGTCTGGTTGTTACTTGTGCTTTAAAATTGCCTTCATTTAGTATTGGAAACGTGTTTTAAGAATAAAATGCTATAGAAGCCTCATTCAGATGGTTTTCTTCAGCTAAATGCGTTTGAGCTGCGATACGCAACTTACAATTATGTTAGTGCTCGATATTAATCGAATGCTAAGATAGAAAACCTGCTGATCGAGCGAGCAGCTAAGGAAACACCTCCGACTGTCTGACAAGTCGACTTTTTAATTCTTTTTATACTGAGTTTTATTTGGCAAGAGCTACTCCTACAGAAATCTTTCTCCGGTCCGACCCTTCACCCCGATGGTCCCTCATGCGACTAAAATATGAGCTGCCTGTAAAGTACTAATTATAGTCAGTGAACACGTGAAACAAGGGCCTATGTCAATACTTTGTCTTACGAACGAATTTAAGATATTAACAATATTTAATTTTAGGAATGATATTAGTTTGTATTTATGTTTTTCTCTAGATCTTCTAGAGCATACCAGGGCAAATAATTTTATTCTTAGTTGTATTTGTATAGAACAGGTAGCCTATTCAAAAACACTTTCCAGAAGAAATGTATTTATAAACTTGTATACTTTTTCTGAGAGAGTGCTTTGTAACATTACAGTTACTTCACGTATGTTGTAATCACAGATTATTTTTAAGTAGATTAACATAGTTGCAATTAGAACTGAGTAAAAACTTGAATTCTTTTCTCAGTCGTTTGTAAGACACTTATATCCTATTGTTTAAAGTACCTACATATCTCTCCGTACGCTTACTAAGTCTGTCCATCTTCATCCCTGAAGATGGAGACAGCATGCTTCTCCGAGATGTTGGTATACCTCATAGCTTTGAGAAATTCATATCTCAGAAAATTGGTAGATCTCACAAGATTGTTCGAACTTCGGGAAGAAATTTTCGTACCTCGGAATTATCAACCCAGATGTAAGATGAATGTTGGACAACCATTGGTGCAAGAGGGAGACGCTTGTAACATCTTTAACGTTAGATTGTACAGTTCTTAAAACAAGATACCAAGCTTAGTTCACGGTGACGATGGGGTGAATTATTGTAATAATGTCTTAAATAAATGCTACAAATTGGTCGTGAACATTATTAGTTATAGAATACAAAGTAGATTTGTAAGCGAGTAGGTTTATAAAACGTTAGAACAATCCTATCCATATTCTTCATAAGAAATTCTGAAACAATTATATGGACATAAAAATGATTTCATACGTATCAGAAATTTTATTTGTCTCGGTACAGTGATTTGTGTTGTCGTAAATTTAGGTCTATAAATCTGGCGACTCTGTACTGATAATTTCAGTGACAATGCTCAAAGCCACCTGTATCCGCTGCTATTTCATCTGTAGGTATCGCTTAATGCATAATGCGACATGTTTGGTTCAATAAATACAAGACTTATAAACAACGCCACTTTAGTAAATAATTCAAACTATTGGTCATGTACAGGTATTGAGAACTCTAAAAATTTCTTAAAGATGTGTCATGTAAGAAACAATTTCTTTATTTTAGTATAGTTTATTTTAACAAAACCTAGAGAACAAAGGGCTCTTGAGCTAGTATATATGTATGTACACTGGGGAACAATGCACAAAAGTACATTGTCATTCAGAGAGAAAACCACTTCACACACTGCGTGATACTAAGCTAACGTAACAGACACGCCGGAATTATTATTGTAGGTGAGGCGGTTTGCTAATTCCATTAGCCCCATAGTCTCTTTGCATGCAAAGTGGTTGGTAGAGCTAGGATATGCGAACGGTAGCAACCGTTGAGGTTAACTACCAACACTGAAACAGGGTTGTCCTGACTTCATCTCTTCAAGCAAGTCTACGTATGATCTCCATATTCCTTTCCATAAAGATATCTAGAAATAGCCGTAGTAAATTGTTAAAACCAATAGTACTGATGTGTTAACGGGTGAACCCAAGTTGATTCAGTAGCCAGCGCATGCGTAGTTGATCTAAATTTAGGTAAAAAAAGTAGCTAAATGCCAGCACCTCACGTAGCAAAACGACTGAATCGGCTTTCCAATAATGTCTTCTGGTCATCTCCGTATTAGGTTTTGCAAAGATGTGTATAAATAACGATACGAATTATTTAAAATAGCGACAGTTACGTGTTAATTGGAGAACCCAAGTAAGTTTAAAATTTACGTTAGTGTTGTCTGCCATGTTAGCGCATGTGTAGTCGATCTGAATATAAATATTCAAGTAGCTAGACGCTTTGTTCTTAACGTGGAAACCCGGTTTGAATTCCTCATAACTTTTCGTGAGATTTGTGGTGGAAGAAGTTACAGTAGAGAAGGTTGTTATTCTTGTTCTAATGTTGTTCCGTGTTAGTGATCACCATTCCACCACTTCTCCGTAATCTATCGTGTGACTAAGCACTGACCAAGCAGTATATTATCACATCCATGGTCCTATGTCAGGGGCTTTATCTCTGGCTCAACAGAAGCCTGGACGCAAAACAAAAGTACCTTAGTTAAGCTGTCAGTGTGAGGTAAAATTTACCTCGTGTTGTAAATTTATTTTAAAAAACGATGAATTTGTGGGATTTCCCGAGGTCTTGGCCTATAAGGAGGCAACAAGTTTTGTTTCCCCGAAGACGTGGATTTCTGCAAAGTGAACGAATCATTTGAAAGTCAACCAAGTGCAGATTCTTTGATCCGGCTTCCGGCATGCACACCCAAAATGCACAACGGATGTTCGGTTCGGACAAACGAAGTAACGAGAAACACCGAAGCATCACACGTCTTTCTCTGGACTTCTACTAGGACGAATTTATATGGCAGGACCAAGTTAGCAAAAATCGTTTGACATCAATTTGCGAACGACTAAAAAATTATTGGCCTCAAGATATGTAGGCAGTATACGTTTTAACCCAATAATCAGATCTTAGCTCATGAGTTAGCGTGGTATCAAAGTTTCTTCGAATGTAAATATAAACTTGGAAAAAGTGATTGGAATTTGTCACTAAGATGGCTGTTTTATGGGTTGTAGCACCTGATCGCTTTGACGACAGAAATGCAAGGACCTCTGAAATATTGTTAAAATTTTACCAGACTACACGGCGCTACAACCCAGAAGACGGCCATCTTAAAACTCACTGTCGGGACAACCTCAAATCCTACTCGATTTTTCATGGCTACTCCATATGTTGGCAATGGTATTATTTATCGGCATTTATTACATAAATATTTCCTGTCACAAAATATAATTTGCTTCCTTGTCGTTAATTTTGACTTCGGAGTCGCCTATACTGGCAGGAACATCTTAAAAATCACACTTGACTTTTATTACATTAATAATGAATACTCAAACACGCCAATGAATATGCTCAGCACAAAAAATGGTTCTCTACTGATATGACCACTGTTTTCTCCGATGAAGTGTTTAATATATTACCAGATTTACGTTTCAAGTAATAATATTCTCTTTGTTCGACGACTACATCGTGTACGATTTTCCATTTTTAACGGTGCCTATGGGAAACTCGACTTACAATTAGCACGAATAAAAGTCATAATTAATATCAGCAGCATGTTAATTACGTGACCTCTTTCTTAGAATGTGTGGGTTGCTCGAAATGAATTGCATTCTCGTCTAACACTTTGAGAAATGAAATTTTAACTGTAAAGAATTGCAACAGAATTGCTGCACAAATGGGAACAATAGAATAAACTTCATATAGTTTTAGGTAATTCTTTACATTTTAAATTTATCCCTGTTACCCTACAAAGTCACTGTCAGAAGTAGTGTGTTTTATATATTGATTATAAATTTCAGTTGCAGACTTTTGGAGACAAAGTTAATAAGCCCAAATTCTAAGATATTTTAAAGTACTCATGTTAAACGTGTTGACATGTTATAACAACAATTTGTTTTCCAAATTTCGTAAACGTACATTTATGAGAAATTATTAAATCGTAAATGTAAAGGATAGAATTTATAAAATATTCAGTCTTATTGATTGAATAAAGTGAAGTGAAGAGACCACATTGAAGACGTAGCGTAGGTAAGGATAATATTAAAAATAGCATTAAAGACGTAGTGTGGGTATGTGAAGTGGAGTCAACTTGCTTAGTCCGTATTTTATTTACACTCTGAGTTTACAAAATTTTATGATTTATTAATATGTAACATCGTACCGTAATGTTTTATCATGCTGGTAACATGATCTTTATTCACCACTTATTTTCCTATGAAAAATAATAATATTGTAACAACTGCCCTGATTATTTGACGTTGAGTTGTTAAACATGACTTTATTTTTCTTCTTTGATAATTCCACACCGAATCCATCAGTAGGTATTTCCTTATCTAAATGTTGTCCCAAATCGCCATGATCTTTTCCCTCATCGTGATACTAAGTTATTCACATTCTATATCTCTCTTTTTTACGTATGTTCGTCACTGTCTCCTTCTTCTAGTGATTTCTTCTGCATCTTCCTTGCCATTATTTTCTAATGACAGACGTTGATTAATCTGTTGGTTCTTTTCTGATAACGTCTGTCAATGTTTTTTTTGCGGTCAGTAAGTGTCTGTCTATGGGCTAGACTATCGGGGTTAGATTCCCTGCAAGGGCAAAGATTTTTCTCTTCGATTACATGTCTAGACTGTCCCTGGCGTCCATCCAGACTGCTGCCTGATACGTACAGGCAAAGATATTGACCGACAATTTGGATGTTGTTATTTCTAGATGTATCTGCTTTCAAAGTTAATCTTACTGTTCTAACGCGTGAGTGGCTTCATTATTATTAATATTAATATTAAATATAACAGGACCAGATGAGTTTGACAAAGTAGGCAACTGTAAGAGTCTTTCGTAATAAATTACGATTTTAATTAAAGAATATTTAGGCTATATAATTTTTGCTATTTTATTTAGAACATTTTATAGGTAAACCCTGATTCACTAATCCAGTGTCTGGAGAAGGTCTGTCTGTTATTGATTCAGTACATTAGTGAAGAAATGTTATTTCAAAGCAAAAATAATAACTTGTATTTTCAGTGAATGAATTATTACCAGTCTTGACTGAGACCTCAAAATATATGACCTTGCAGAGTGCAGAGATTAAGACGATTAACCTTTCTTGGTGGAGTTTTAAGTAATACGTATATATTTTTTTACTACTATCAAGATTACAAACCCCGTTATAAATACGTCACTGACGAACGTGTTTTGTTTTTAAGGACGGTTGAAATTTACAGTAGGCATGTATGAATAGAGTATATTTCTTACGAACTTCATAGAGACAATTTGAATCCAAGATATTTTATATGTGTAAGTGTTTATACATGCGTGTATTAATTTGTGAATGTTTGTATGAATATGTTTTCATATGCATTAGGAGTATTGCCGCGGTACCATAATGTAGGTTGATATTAAATTAAGTAACTTCAGGATCTGATTCAATGTAAGAGCGCAGCTAAGTGATAAGGAATTGGAACAATCGATATACGATACAGCTATACCATCGGGAAGATGCTACATTAGTGACATATTTTTGTTTGCATCAATTCGTTAATTTCAAACGACTTCTTTCGGCTAGTTGCAGACGTACGAGTATGTGCCATTTCACTTCTACCAGTTGTAAACTCTGGTTGCTATGCCTTCAGAATAAGTGATAGAAGTGGATTCTATCAACAGTGTTTGCACACATACGTAGAGTAAAAGCGTCTTGGATTCATAAGTCTGAACACGTAATACGAAATCAAATATTACGTTCCTAAACTTTCAAATGCAAAGCGTTTAATGCTTCACAGTTTACACTCCAGCTTGTCAGACTGATTGCAGAGAGGAGGGAATCTTATTTTTTCTTCTCATTCTGCTTTATTGTGACTTCTTTCAAAAGGAAAATATTGACAATCTCATGCGAAAATTGGGGCACGCGCTCCCCTTCAACTTCAATATCTTCCAACAATGTACAACAATATTTCGTTTTGCCGACAGCGTCCTGGAAATTCTACTTTGCAAAAGCATACAAATATGCCACATTAAAATGATTCACATTTATTTGTAGTAAATATCCATTATATGTACCAAAAAATTAACTAGCCTTCCTTTTATCCACATTCTGAACATCCGTTTTATTTGTCACGGTTATTACATGCGAAAAGACGTGAATTTTCATGTAACAAGAAATCCTGGGTTTAACTCGAGGTGTCCTTGAAATGCTTTCATCAATATTATGATTCTCGAAGAAACTATAAGATGTCTTTACTAAGACCTACACAACTGATATTGATTTTGACTGCCTTAACTTTATCTGATTAACGTCAAAGATTCACACTGTCTCAATGTTTGTTCTTGTTAACACCTAAACCTTTGTTTTATACTGAATTTGTTGGCATGTTCTTTATGTATCTCAGTACCAAATTTCATGTGCTGTACGTACTTTCGATGGCAAACTGTTATCACTGTCAAACCGACAGAAAAATGTAGATTTTGCATGGCCGCCATGTTTTGTATGCATTATTGCAAAAGAATTACCTTAACAGCAACATTTAATGGTCATAATTAAGTTAAGATAGTTGTCACGTTGGCATGACTGATGGTAGGAAATTACAAAGTATAGATGACGTGTGGTGGTTTCTATAATAGAGACGCGATATGTCGATCCCTCGAAATAGCATTGTGCGATAGTCACGTGTTTGCCAGGCATGATGCCAGCTGTATTTGTTTGCTTTCAAGTTTTGTTTCACTGCTACAGTACGATCACAGTTTCCTGGTAGTTGTCGGAGAACTCCGTATCCAGACTTCAGCAAGCTTGCCATTGCACGCTTCGGTATTAATAGTCATTAACTGTCTTTCGTAAAATTCTCGCTCATTGCAAACAGGAATTATTTCTTTAAGCAGTATTAATCAGTTCATCTAATTCCACGTTGTATTGCATGCATCTCATGCAGCCTTGCCATATCAATATTAAGATTCCGCCCTGAAGTAGCTCCCCCATGTTAACATCAAAATTTAACAATGCAATATGCAATCTTCTCAAGGTCAGTATGATTTTATGTTTCCACGGCGGTGAGTCCGAAGATGGCTGTCTTCTGGGTTGTAGCGCTGAGTAGTCAGGTAGAAGTTTACCGTCGTTTCAGAGGTCCTTGCTGCCTCTATCAGAGCGATGTCATCGCCCATAGAGTTATCGTCCTGATGATGGAAGCAACAAGAACATTTGAAACGTTGGTAAGCTTCTACCAGACATCACGGCACTACAACCGAGAAGACAGACATCTTATCTTAAGGTTAATATCGTAATTAAAAGTTCCGTTAGAATGCAGTAAGACGCTTTTCAGCTTCTCGTATTTTTACCTTTTCAATTTCCGAACGCCTTACATTGTCTTAAACCGACCTTTCCCAGAAGGACACTGCCTAGGAACCCTCACATCCGAAAATGTATCTACCCCCCCCCCCCCCCCCCCCCCTGGATCCATGTGAATAAAACATTTTTCCTCAAAGAGTTAATTTATGGCAGCCAAAAAGGGATTCCTCTTAAAGGTTCCAGATGTTTCGTCTATGATAATGTTTCGCTTCTAATTTATAAAAATAAAGTCTAAGACAACACTGTGTATTCTTAATACTAGGTTCACCATATGATCACATCATTTTAATACAATACAAACGTTACTCAGTGTTTCAAAATCCGAGTGTTTTTGGAATGGATTCGTGTTTCAAGTTACAGCACTGCTCTGAACTACGCTCGATAAAGAAGCCTGCAAGATTCTATTTAAACACTGCAGTTGAAATGAGAATAAATTTGACATTGGAATACATTTTTCCTTGTTCTTGTCAATAACGGAATAGCAAACGGGCAAGTGCGTTAGATAAGCCCATCCCATGCTCATCTGTACTATTGCGATAGTTCTCTTTATGTGGAACGGAAGTGACATAGAGCGTACAGCCCGATAAACAGACTGACTGACAAATTGAGAAGAGAGAGAAACAGTGGTAGAGGAAAAACGACAGAGAAGGAAAAGGTCCAACTGAAGTTTATTCCATCTGCAGTTCGAATTGAAAATTTTTCTCTCACATTTTTCTCTCTTTTGGTTCTCTGCTTCCTTCCCCGACCCTGCACCAAATCTACATGTAAACAACTTCTAGTAGAATCAAGAGAGTCCACACAAGTCGTTCTCCTTGGTAGTCATAGCATTTCTCTTGCCTTAGTTGTAAACTCCCCTCCTACCTTCTTCACACATCCATCCCTTACATTCTTACATTTTGTTTTCTTATTCTCTTGTATTTTATCTCAGCACGTACGTTCCGCAGTACACGGAATTATATTGCATGTCCTGTCACTTTGAAATACCACAAAAATGCAATTAATATTGCATGCTGCATTTGTTTGAACATGCTCTCAAGTTTGTAGGTTTCAAACTCCGCCATGATAGAGAATGTATTGCTCAATGAAATACATCTACAGGGTGTCCCACGCGTTCTTAAAATCACCCGCTAACATGCGAACCGTGACTAACATATTTTCTGGTAGTTCCCTCTCTGCTGCCGAGGCATTTGGTCGTGATGTTTTCCAAGCTAAGTGAGACACAATGTGTTATTATATTTGTAAACGTTTACATAACTTTTCTGTGATAGTTTTCGTAACAGGCGTGTCATATTTAAGTGTACGCCTGATGATAACACAGCTGGATCGAAACATGTAACGTAGATGATTAAATAAAGATTTTTCAGGCTGTTATTAATTAATATTGTTGGTGTGTTTAACTGCAGTCATATTTCTTCTTCCACAGAAACAAAAATAGCTCTGTGGGATACCCGATACATTGTTGTTTTTATCCCATTCTGAATAATGAAAATCATTCATTTCAAAAGTATGATGATTTTTGACAAGTCAGGTTTGTGCATAAGTGCACTCTGATCATAAAGCTGTTATATATTTAACGTTCTTACTGGACTGCGTCACAGAACTGAGACGATAACTGTGTCATTGATTTGCTGTAGTGACAAGCCTGTAATGTATGTGGGATCGAATATGTAGCTAAAGTTTTACTGATGACCTTTGACTTACACATGCCACAATACGTAATAAATATTGCGTTTAAATGAGGTGCTTGACACCCGACATTGTTTTCAGGAACAATACAACGCAATTTGTCCGCTTATTACATACTTCTCTTTTGTACTGATTGTTTATTTATTACTTCCGGGGGTCATGGAATAATTAAGCCACTAACGTATTTGCTACTTTTAAATTTATATGAGCCCTTCAGATGTTCAGATACGTACTCATAATTTTCACAAGAACAGATTTGAGCTAAGTCAGAAGTATTCTCAGTTTAATCTGAAAATTTACCCTGGAGGACCTCATTTAATTTGACATTAATTATATTTTATTTTCGTGTTTTTAAAAACCATTAGACATTTGAATTGGTATGTGGTACTTCCAATTTTTGACTGAGTCCAATGTACTGCCTACCGTCTTTCAAGTCCATTTGTCTGTACAAGCAATACAAACAGATTTGAATTTTTTCATTATTGTTATTATTATTGTTGTCCGGAAGCTGCCGGTCTTCGAATTCGGTTTGATGTGCATCAGTGCTAATATTGTCTGCAGAAACTTTGATGTATTTAAAAACAATTTTTTCTCTCAGAAGTCTTTTATGTCATATATGGTATTTTCCAACTTATTAGATACGCCTATTCTATGTACCCACAACTTTAAATTGTGTCTTTGAAATTGTTATTATTATCCAAATTATATTAATTACCCTGACTCAATACCTTACTCGTTTGTATGTTACGTCAGTATGCAAATAAGTAAAGAATTTGAGTTATTTGTTTTAATTAATTTATGTGCTGTATCTGTAATTGGCCATTGGTGTGGTATAGTTATAAATAATTTAGTATAATTATTTTTATAACATATTGGAATTCTTAACTGGAAAGAAAGTGTTCATCTTTAAACTACTTCTTCTTACTTCCACCATCTGAATACTTCCTAGATGCTACTATGTTAAAAAGTATATCATTGCACGTTTAGTAAATGTTAACAGAATACGCTCTGTGGTCTTCATTTCTTGAAGCTTAATAATCAGCATCTGTATTCAAATAATACTTTTCCAGTTGTGTCAAACATACTATGTGTTATATCAAGTGATTATGTTGAGATCAAGATGGCTGTCTTCTGGGATGTTGCACCGTGTGGCCTGGTAGAAATTTATGACGTTTCAATACGACAGCCCTGATGATGGAGGCAGCAGGCACTACTGAAACCTCGGTAAACTTATACTCGCCTCTTGAGAACCTGAAATATCACCTTGTTGAAACTAGCTTGAATATTTATAAGAGGCCTACGCTACTTCTGCCCTCTGAATCAAGAACGATGTACAAACGCAATTTTATCTCAGCTGCCGGAACTGATTTTCTTAAACAGTGACAAATTTTTCAAAGGAGGCAAGGCGGCAATTTTAACTACGTAGCACCCTTCTGTAATGGGAGGGGAGGAACCATCTTTGTAGATTCTTTGTTCAGCTTTTAAGATCAAGAGTCTGGTATTTGTTTTCGCCCTCATTTAAAAGTCCACAAAAAGGTTTCTCTCTTTCTTTCTAACTTTCTTTTCAAAATCTTCTCATCTCCTCTGCTCTTTATCGTGTCTGATTTTACTTTTTTGTCTGAATCACTCGTTCTTCTCTTTCGTTCCATCTTCCCACACCACTTCATCTCTCCCCCACGATCTTTGTACTTTATTCTGATAAAGGCTGTAAGAAAGTCAGTGCGACAGGAAGTTTTCTTGTGGAAATCAGAAATGAATGATTGCTGTTTGTGGTGCTGCTATGACGAATGTTTCGAGAACGGGCGGCGAAATGACGGCTCTTATTAGCCTTCTTCTTGAGGTTATCCGGGATCTTTACATTTGTACATTGCGTTTGCCGGAGTTTGAACTTAGTTGTGATCAGTACAGATTTTCGCCGGTAACTTCTGTTTTTCTTTTTTTTAGTCTGAGGAAAACAAACGATCTGACATCAATCTGAGCAGTTCTAGTTTCCGTCTAGTAGGCTTCCGCCGAGGTTTTCAGCTTCTGAAAATTTCTTTCTCCCTATTACTTATTCTCGGATAATTGCTTCTCTTACCAGAACCAGTTATCATTGTTGCGATATGCTTAAATATTACTGTCTTTCATTTCTGACGATATAACCTTTCACTGTTTCCACTTGCATGGAGTACGTTATGGTTTTTGGATCTCAGTTTATTTGTTAGTTAGGTAGACTTCATTGCAGGGCCTACCAAACGTAAATGTACTGTCTGATTCTTTAGTAATTTTACTACACAGTTAAAACTGCATGCCGTATATTCTGTGGAGTAAAATTGTATAGGAATTTCATGAGCGTGTACTGTAAGAACGTAAGTATTTGCAGAAACGTGGTTTTTTGTTTCATTTGAAAACACTGTCATGGAATTCGCCCAGAGAAACTGAGAAAAGTCAGGAAATTCTTCAGTGAGGCTAGACAGTGGTTGACGAGGATTAAAAATTTGTCATTCCTGAATAGTTACATCAGTCTGTTTGGTACTGAAAGTCGAATGATGTATGATAGGATGATTATAAATGGTGTGATCAATTTAAGAAAGTTACACCGGTCATTGTAATTTTCTGGAAGGCTACAGAAAGGCTACAAAATTTACATTCAGAGTATGCTTCATGACACGGAGAGAGAACCCCCAAATTGACTTACAGAATATTATAATCCTCAGAGGTGATACGAATTCAAGATCGTTTGGTGCCTGGGTTTACTGCCACAACACTATCGCAGTGTTCTGTTTGCTTTTGAAGTTAATTGCATTAAACAAAAGTCCACATCGTGCATGTGCACCGATGGAATTGTAATTGTGTTCTCATTGCGTCGAACCATCAGCGCACTCAAGGAATGTTTTTGTAATCACTGCTGCCACCATAAGTGATTATTTAACACTGTTGACTCCACGTCACTGTAATTAATTTAGTGCAGTGGAACCACGTCTTATTTTCTCAAGAATATATACAATTTTGGCACATTTTAAACGAAATTAATGCGTAGAATGTTTAATGTTCAAGTTATAACGTACATGGAAATTCAGATGAGAGAAAAACACCCAGGAATAATGACTTTGAAGTTAATCACGTGGGACACTGAATGTAGCAAGTATATTAAAACTGCATGGATGGCATACGACCTTAACGAATTGTTAATGTTATTAATAATAAATACAAGGGCATCGTTTCACATACATAAACATAATATTTCTGTATTTTGTTTAGATCTTTGTCAGATGGACTGTTGGTATTAACGTCCGCAGGCGAAACCATTGATTTATTATACACTGAGCTGAAAAGGAATGCATAGGCCAGAAAATATATTTAGTTAGCGTTATAAATGTGTGCGTAATGAATCACAATTCATCACATTTTGCTAGAACTTTCAACATATTTGTTTCTTGAAAATAATAGTTCTTGTGCCACTTTTTCTTTCTTGTTGACTTATCCGTCGTCTGGCTCATAAGTCTTAAAAATATGAAAATCAAAGTCAGTAAATTTTAAATATTGGCTGTATGTTAGGTTTCTGGGAAAAAAACCCCGCTGTTAGTCCCTGTTCTGAGCTACTTGAATCCAACGGCCGCCCTGAAACCAAATTTCTAAAATATGTCTTGCATTCATTTGTTCCGATTACAACTTTGTACACATTACTCAGCTTCCCCATGTGTGCTTCATACGCTGGTCATCATAATCTTTAATCACCCTCGTGATAGACATAGTGAAGTATGACTGTAAATTATTCTTCAGATGAAGTAACTTCATCAAGCAACAGAGTACTAAGTCCAAAGCAGGGGCAGAACACAGGGATGGTTTATTGACCCTGGATATCGAGGACACACTGTAAGCTATCCTGTTCGTGTCAACTCATAATTAATGGTAGCGTATACAATACACAGCATGTATTGTACAACGCGATCCCGCAACTTTCACACTCTAGTGTGGGTATTCCGACGAATGAAACTGGTTGACGTTAGACCTGCGCAGTTTTACGTGGAGCGGAGTGTGTTCGGGACTGTTCGTAAAGCTGCGTATCTGAGGCATGTTGATGCTGCCACCAAGCGGATTCCCATCGCAACAGTTAGCGGAAGCTTGCTGCGCACGAGCAGCCGCCGAGTGTGCAGTTCAGTCGTGCCATCGCTGAGTTTGAAGTTAGTTCAGACGTCTCAGTTGCGAATCGTGACGCGTGTTAGCTAGCTAGGAAAGCGAAATACATCAATCTGTATAGATTTCAAAGTATTAGTTCAGAATTGAACAAATACTGTGGTAATAGATGTGGTATTGTTGGTTTTTGTAAGCGGGTGGTCTTTGTGGTGCAGCGCGGTAAGGTGATTGACCGCCAAAGCTAAACTGGCTTGTGTTTACGTTCGGAAGGGTGGGAGGAATGCCTGTGACATTTGTATAATGACAGTAACATCGAAGCCGCAATAAAATTTTGTTTAGAACCCTCTCATGTCTTCTGTCATAGCGATCAGAACAGATATCTGTGAATCCGTTTAGTTTTTGTGTGTCTTTCCTAGTATGAAGTGTGTGTAGTTTGAACACTTCTTATTCAGTGACTGAGCTGTTCACACAGTCAGGATAGCGCCATTATTAGTTTACTGACCCCGTTAGAAACTTGAACCGGCTGTTAAAAGTTCGTGTGACCTTGAGACTCCCGCCCTCGGTCAACGATCAGGAATTGTTCAAGCTGTAAGAAACATTTTGTGGTTGTCACGCCCCCTTTCAACTCTCACCGGAAGTGCAATACACATTATTTCTTTGGTATATTTTCTATTGTTAAGAAGAATTGCTTTTAAGTAACTTTGTCAAGATGGATGTTTTACCAAGCGGAAATATCTTCAGAGAACTGCAGGATATCCACGATACGGGATACTTTTCATCACAGCCCTCGCTAGAGGACCACTGGCAACAGGTAATTTATCACAGTTTTAGTGTGAAATACAACAATCAGTTCCCAAAGTGTAAAAGCTGAACGAGCTGTGTTCACATTTTCTTAGCTGTTTCATGATGTCTGCAGAATTTAACAATTGACGGTTTACTGAAACATTTCAAATTTGAAATCTTTGTTGTGCTGTTATTCAGTAACAGATTTTTCGATGTATGTAGGAGTTATATCAGTAGACATTTGGTTTGACGTAAGACAATGAACAGCCAAAGAATGGAAGAGAAAACGAAATTGACGATTTGGGCAACCACAAACCAGGCATACCCAATTTGACTGCCGACAAACCCCCACAGAACGTTAGGTCGTGTGGTCTATTTTGTTATATTACTTCATTGTGAGTTTTGTTTTGGTAGTGTGGGCATTGGAAAGGCTGTGGATTTTGTGGCTTTTCAGTTTATAGAAAATTGTAGACAGGTCTATTCATGTGTAGACTACATAAGAGAGAGCGAGACAGAGTTATCGAACAGCGTGTGATCGAACGCCAATTCCTGAATAGCGTTCCCAAGTTTATGTTGAGCTATAACACAGAACAGTAACGTGACGTTCCCTGCCATTATTTACATCTTCATTCAAGGAAACATCTCAAAATGGGGCGCGGGCGAATTAACTGCTCAAGCATTATATTTATACATATTTTCCTCCCACAACCAGTATTTGCTAGAAGCTTTCACATGTCACTAATGTGAAAATGTGGTCAGGAAGTAGACAGGTGTCCAGCCATCCGTTCTGACGCGATAATCGTTCAGCTCACGGTGCAAACTAGACGGGTAAATAGCGTCCCCCATTAAAGTAGCGGCGTGCGAGTTGCAAGATGGAATGGCTCGTCTTCCGTAGGCCACAGTTACAAAACAAAATTAATCCCATTTTATGTTTGTAACAGACCGTATTTGTGCCCCATTTCTTGTATTCAAATTTTGTATATTCCTACGCCACTTAAGGTTATAGGTTCGAATTCTACCACAGACATTCACTTTTTTAATCGATCAGTAGCCATTTCGTATTTCGCCTATACAGATTTGTTTTCTAACCGGAGTTGTTGGTCTCCAGGCTTGGATGTTAACCTGCCAAGTGAAGCGACCGGAGTGTATTTTACCACTTGTCTCCACTTGGTACGGAGCACTTTACCTCCTGTCCGTCTTTAACGGGCAATTGGTCTTTTGACTCATTTTTAATCTGGTTTTCGGTTACTTCGTCCAGAGGTCGTGTTCCACAATCCTGGATTTTTACTTTATTGGTTTGATGGCGTATCAGGTGCAGAGGTCATCCGAGTGTCGAATGAGGGGAATAAATTGATCGTGGATTATTGAAGGCATTCATTCTTCGGGAGGGACTGGTTTTGGCGTGGTTTTATCTCGACGCGTCTGTGAGGTGACTGAGGAAAGCAACAAAAAATAAGATATGCCCCCTTCCCCACTCACCCGTTTTCTTTCTGAATGAGACTAAACGATATCTAGGGACAGACTTGGTTCGAAGAAGATTGTTATTACTGTAATGATTGCACATTTTACTGAATAATGTAGTAATGCAGAAATGAGATATTTGTTTCACAATTTGTAATGGCTACGAACGAGCAGATAGTGTTGTGAGATTTCAGGTTCTCACGGCGACGAGTATGAAGATGGCCCTGTGCCACCGTGATGTTAGAGGCAGTACCCATAAGAGACAGCCATATTCAGATTAGTAATTAACCATCATTAGGAATGTAGAAACTGAAATAAGCTATGTAAAGACTATATAAATCTACTTTTAGACTCTGGAAGGATTCTTTGGCGCCGGTATCATACCGATAAATAGCTCGTTGCAGGCAAATGGATTTCCATTTGCATTGAAAGTAATCAACGTCTTACGGAGACACTTTGTGCTGCTTGACAGATACGTCGTCATACGGAATATGGATGAGTGCACAGACATTCCAAAGTCATTACTAGAAGGTGATTCATCCAGTCTGCAGTTTTAATGTAGCGTAGTGCATGCTAGCAGTGAATCACAACTGCAGTTATGTATTTTGAAATCACTGTAGTCAGCATCACAAGTAACAAATAGCGAGAACAGAAAGTCATTTTATTGTAATCGGATTACGTGTTTACGGCCTCAAATACGAAGGCCAACCTTTTCCCTTCTGCGTTCTGGTATCTGAAACACAAACCTGCACCCTTTCCTGCTCCCAGAGAAGGTTATAGGCAGTCAAAACATATTCTCCTCTCCTCCCACTCCTTTTGAAACACGTGGTAGATATGTTACTGTCTGTCCTGCAAACATATAGTTTCTACGGCTGTAACACTTTTTATTACGTAAATTCCGTCTGCTTGCTGCACTCTATAAATATACAAACACTTGTTCTGAACGCTTACGAAAAAAACTCGTAACTCGATAATTGTAATACATACCAGCCAATACGTCGCTACAAATCGTTATCGCTGCAAATTTGTACTTCATTCTGTAAAAAAACAAAATAAGAACTGTTACATGAAATGACACCGGATGTCGGACACAAGGTTGGGAAGGAATTACAAGTACTTCTTCCCCTTTCCCGGCTTAGTTCACATCGCCTCGCATCACACAGGCGGAAGCAGCACACTGTTACGTATAACAGAACTTCGTGATCGTGTAGTTAGTCCTTCTTTGTACTCGGGAGATCCCGGGCTCAAGTCTCGGCAAGGAAATGGCGAACAGACAGCTCTTTTGTGTTTTTTTTTCAGTCCTCCCAGGCAAATGCGCTGGATGTACCTTGGATCAGGACACAACCATTTCCCCCCCACATCCTTCTAGTTCATTATTCACTACCATAATCTCTTCCTATGATGAAGTCTGAGATTCTGACAGCGTCGTAAAAAATACTGCAAATAAATAAATAAATTAACCATGACGTGTTGTGGACTCGCAGGTACAAGCTTCACGCATTACAGACTAGTACTATAAAAAGGTGAGCGGTCTGAGGAGACAAGATTTTGGTAAAGTTCGCTGAATCGTTTGATCGCACGTTTAGTACAGTTTTCGGGGCCAAACCGCGCGTTTCCTCTACGTTATTGCTTTTAGGCGAGAGCCAATTAAATACCATTGACGTTTTTTGGCCTGGGAAGTCACGTGCTGCTCTACTAGCAGACCGGAAAACATCGTGCTTGTGCGGATTTAATGAAACCTTTATAGGTAATACTTATTAACACTAGAACTATTATAAAAGAGTGACGGTGAACAAAAGAGATGCATGGAAAATGATTCTACGAACATCGTCAGCTAAGAGTATAAATCTTGAAGCTATTTTAATGCAGATCGTTAGGCTTGTTTACGTGTCCTTTAATGAAGATAATGTTGGGTAGTGAGTGACGTCTCGATTGAGTCCATAAGTTGAAGAAGCGAATTCCTGGACTCTGGTGGTCACTTCTTAGCGAATATTGAGAAGGATGTGTTGTGTTGTGTTGGGTGTGCTGTCTCCTTTAATGAAGCATTTCCCGTCCCTATTCGGCAGGGTTCTGTTCCCCCGACGTCCAAGGACTCGGGGAATCACTCCCATGTAAATGTATGATGCCTTCCACCGTTTTTTATACCGAGCAGGTTAGTTCAGCCGTAAGCCGTTTTACTTGTGAAGGTTCCTGGCTATGGTGTGTTACATGCAAAAAAATTTCCCTGACTTTGTCCATTGTCTGAAATTGTAAAATAATAAAACATTTGGGAAGTGTTTTTTTTTTCTCTCTGTCTTCATTTAAAGGGGGAGACAGGAGAGAAGACTCTGTCGGGCCCCCTGGTCGACCTGGCTTTTAGATCTGGGTCCTAGTCTGTTTTACCTGACGACGAAAGCAGAATCCAACTTCCGAAACATTTTATTGTTTTGGAATTTAAGATGTCGAATTACTCCGAAATAAATTTGCGTATCGTCTGATTTGTGTTTGGGAGGTAACAAAGTCGATGTCTTGTGCATTTTAGTTCAGAAATAGCGACCTCCACTTCTCAGGATACGATTATTTACAGTAATGGTGCTCGATTTCACTACTATACCATGTATTTTTTGCTTTGAATTCATGTGTGTGGGTTCGTTAAGCATACACAATTACCACGTTAATCAAACGTTCGATACATACACAGCAAATGACTCTTTCAAATCATGTGTATTATTTTATTAATTTATTTGTAGATACTGATGCCATAATAATGCCTGTTACTATTTCCAGCATGGAAGTAGACGCAATTGTATCTATAAATTCCGTTGCGCCGTTTTAGCGCAGTCTTTTTGAGTGAAGTAAGTTTTACTAAGCAGTCGTTCGTCGGAAATTTTTCCTCGTATTTACATACATAATTCTCAGTTGGTTAATTGGTCTGCATCTCATGAAGGTCTTGTAAATCGTTTTAAATAGCCTGTGTCCTCTCAAATCATGACTAGCTTATCAGATTTGAAGTGGGATCAGAAATTTCCCTGGTCTACGCAGAATTTGGTTAAGTTAAATTCTTTGTCAGACATATTTCGTTGTAAGTGAAATGTCTGTCGTGTTGCAAACTTTTTCGACGATGCTGATCACTTCTGCCGAAATTACTTTGGAATTCCTAAAAAAAATCCAGTTTAGCCAACAAGAACAATCCGTACGCAATCAAAGAACTGCAAGAAGGAACTTTGGCAGCGGTGATTATGCGAAATTTCTGAAGTTGAAAATGGTTTTACGTAATATTCAGCCTCCGAACACTGCTGGACTAAGAGACAAAAAATACGGTATGTCTGGTATGTAGCTAGGTAATTATATGCAATTAATAGCTGGAGCGTCATTACTGGAAGGAATTTAAAAGTGTGACGAATCTCCGATCGCAGTTGTGATATGGTCCTTAGAACATTGGTACGAAAGCCATAGATTGTGTCCAAGTGTATAGAAATAATAGCGAGTGGCAGTTGGTGAAACAGGTTAAAGACCGAAATCGCGGGAAGACCTAGAACTTCATTCGCTGTTGTGAAAATACACTAAGAACAAAGTTCAATTGACGAGCCGAGCCGACACTGATGATTCCTCGTATCAGATTTCATCTCCATGTCAAGTTGTATAGGAACAAACACAGTATTAGTTAATTAAAGTACAGCTCCAAACGCTAGTCAAATGCCCCGTACTGTGAACGGATGGCTGCATGCTTAAAATGAAATGAATGAAATTTTGTAGTGTGGAACACCTCCGTGCACGTGCCCCGAGGCTGCGTGAAATTAATTATGTTATGAAACCTAAATATCCAAACCCTTCTGGTAATTGTAGTTTTTTTTATTATTTTCCGTGTAATTATCAAAATTAACTCATATACGTGTTTACGTCGAGCGTGTATGTAACAAGTCATATTTCATAACATTTAGCCATGATGTAATAGGCACTGCAGTGCAACACCTTACCACCCTCACTCCCGATGGCGTTATCTTACTGTCATATGATTCATATATGTTCTAATCAGCTGTGTACAAAGTCTGTTATGTACCCAGGGCATATTCTGAGCCTACACTAACTCAATGGACCAGTCCTATTAGTCATTTAGCAATTCAAGAAATTCTCCGTCTTTTGAAACTCAAAGTTTCGATGTCGTGTTTACAACAACCAATCACATGTCTGTTGCTTCTGCCAGATGAATCCATTCCACACCATCCTACCCTATTAATTTAAAATACACTTTAATATTATCTTTGCATATACGTCCAAGTCTTCCAAGCGGTTTTTCCTTAAGGTGTTCCAACTGCTTTCTCGTTCTTGTGCGTCCTACCTCAATGAAATTTGCTCGTGATAATAACAGCCTATTTGGTGAGCTGTACGTGTTACGAACTTTGGCTATGTGGAATATTTCCTAAAAGGGGCATGTTTCTTCGCTGTCGTCACCTTTCGTGATCTACAAAAACAATCCTACACAGCAGCTTTCGTGGCATCCGTTACATGCCATTAACGGCAAATTGAAGGTTCTTCACGTGTGTTGCTAGGAAATTATTTATCCTTGGATAAATCTTATTAAAATTTGGCTTCTCTCCAAAATGTGTGAAAACTGAAGTCATTCACACGAAGCAGAGCTCCTACGAGTAAGTTTACACTGTTCATGAATAACGCCCCACATGTGAGTTTGCGTGCAGTTATAATGAATGTTTCGTCCCATTCGAGATAACTTTATCTTCGCCGTTTTCCTTGGTTTCTGTTGGCGGAGTTCTAAAATAGGCTTATTCTCTCATTCAGGAAAGTGCATTGTGTCTGAAAATTCCCTCAAAGCTTAACGTACTGAAGGTTTTTAATCCCTGTACTCAGAACAAGTATTAGGCGCAGATACGAAGAAAATTAGCTATCGTTTGTGCTCGACATGAGTACGCAACTAACCGAATACATTAACCCTTTAATGTACGGTATAACGATCAGTGATTGTGAATTTTGTATTTATCGGATTCTATCATTCTCACTGGAAACTGCGTTTATTTCTAAGAACAGCGAAAACAAGATGATATTTGTAATGGTGAAGTGCGGTGTTCTCTTCACGGTACGGCCTGAATTCTTAAATATCATTTCGCACCAACATTTACTCCCTTACTGTAGGGCCAAATAAATTACAGCTTCGACATACATAAATGACGACCCGTGAAGCTCAGTGATTATAGTGACTGGCTTCGGGGTTCGGCTGTTATTATCACGAGCAAATTACATTCGGGTAGAATGCATAAGAACGAGAAAATATTCGAGAAACCTAAAGGAAAAACCACTTTGAAGACCTGAACGTATATGCAAAGATAATATTAAAGTGTATTTTAAATTAATAGGGTGGGATGGTGTGGAATGGATTCATCTGGCAGAAGCAACAGATAAGTGATGGGTTGTTGTAAACACGACATCGAAACTGTGGGTTTCAAAAGGCGGAGAATTCCTTGAATTGCTAACTGACTATCAGTTTCACAAATAGGACTCTGGTCCATTGAGTTAGTGTACGAGGTGCGATCGGAACGTTTCCAGACTGTGTCAATAGAGGGCGAACCGGATGTAGTACTAGCTTCTGCCGCTAGGGGGTGCGGCCTACATTCATAGAGAATCAGTGTGCCAGCCGGCATCATCGAATTAGCATTTGTTTCTTAGTTACGGGCGTTTTGGTAGTGCATTACACCGACCCTCCTGCGATTTCGGAATGGCGGATTTTCATGAACAAATCAAATTTTGCCAAAGACTCGCCAAAACGGCTACGGAAACCTATGAAATGCTAAAGCAAGCATTTGGGGAGTCCGCAATGGGTCGTGCACAAACTTTTGTGTGGCATTCACGTTTTAAAAATGGCCGAACCTCTGTCGATGAGGGCGAGCGTTCTGGACGACCATCTTCGAGCACAACGCCCGAAAATGTTACCAAGATTCGGCAGGCCATTCACGAAGATCGACGTCGTACCATCAACGACTTGTGCGACATTGCTGGGATAGGCTATGGGACCTGTCAGCTGATTCTAAAGGAACAACTCCACATGCGACGCATCCTGTCAGAGGACCAGAAGCAGAATCGACTTCTCGTTTGTCAGGAACTCAAAGATCTTGCAAGAACCCAGGCTTAGAATATGCCCTCGGTACATGATAGACTTTGTACAGTGTTCATCGGAACATATCTGATCATATAAGTAGGTCTATGTTTTATTTCGGGTTCTACTGAAAATTACTTTTTATGTGTCCAGTAAGAGGAGCAGTTTCCATGCAGCCGTTTCGAAACCTAGTTAACCTTATTGGGCATTTGTTACTGTGTCCTGCGCCGACTGTTCCCAGGGCGCTCAGAATTCGGAACGGTCTGGTGTTGAGGTAGCCGTTTCAAAAACATTAACTCTTGTGGTTGGACCTTTTTTAATTATTTCTCGATCCTTGCTGTGAATAACTCTATCACACGTTTTTCAGCGCGTCATCCTCGTGTGTTACCGCAACTCGTGTAGTTAAATCTTCGTACTGCGCTTTGCTAGAGGTGTAGAGTGTAACGGAAGAGATAATGTTTTTTGGAATGTATGTCGATGCGTTCCCCTCTTTGCCCCTCGCACCCACGACGTCTGGTAATGACAGGGGACTGTACTAGGTTGCTTGTTGTGTCTCGGGGTGAATCAAGATCAGTCCGATGTTCTTCTATGAACTTTAACGCGCCCCCCGCCCCACAGGTTTGTGAAAACAACACTTGACTGCGATGAACAAGGAAGAACTCTCTGACAATGGAGCAAGTCTTTAACGACGCACTGTGTAGAATAGAACGTTTTCAAATAACATTATCTGTCGCTTGCTGTTGTAGGCGGGGAAGGGAAATCAGCCATGCTGAGTCAGCTGTCGACGTTATGTTATATGGAGTGATTTTGCGTTATTTTTGAGTCTGAAGAGTTGTCGTGGCCGGTTTCAAGGTTTTGTGTATTCTCGTGGAAGGGCGTATCAGTATCATGAATATTGTCACATTACACGACCTCTGTTGGGATTAAACTGACCATATTTATTGTAACAGGGAGATAATCCAATGCATTTGAATGTCTGCTATTAGGCCTGTCTGAACGTTTGCATGTTTTAATGCCGGTGACTAGCGCTCGAAAAAGACTCGGTTGTTTCCGCACCCAAATTTCCATGCTTGATGCTGGACATCTGTCGTCTTTCAGTTGCTTGTTTCTGCAGTGGTATTGAAGTTATTTGGCAAATAGACCGTGAAGTCATGAAATTACGAATACAATTATGAATATGGACATTTAGGTGTTGCAACAAATTGATTGTACTTGTTCAGCCGAATTTGCAAACTGAATCGAGATTTATTCACAGGACTGATTTCTATTAAACTGCATGTCTGGCGATCATTTGCATAATCTTATGGTAATATGTTACAAACACATTCCCTCGTTATAGAGTTTTATAAAATAGGCATACTAATTAAAATGAAACCAAAAAAAAAATCTGCTCAATATCGAAACGTGGTCTGCGTTATTTCAGAGGATTTGCCAAATTCTGAAGCCTTTATGTCGGTTTCCTACACGGATTATAAGGCGAACGGTTGTTATTCGTACCACAAACCACAGCTGGAATACCACGTCTTGTTGGCGATTTGACTACTCTGGCTGTTCTGTATATTTCTTATGTGAAGGCAATTTCGTACGTCTGCAAGTCGAGGACGCGTTTTGCCGCTGTGGCCTAGGCCAGGATCTTCTAATCAGTGTTTTAATAAATTTTGTCTGTTACTTTTATTATGTATTGAAGTACCGCAGCATTATAAAAGTCTATTGTCTGTAGATAATGTAACGCTTTATAACGCTATGTACCGTCTGCATTCACGTCCAGGAATTTGGGGTGTCGTCCGCAAATTCTCTTTATGGGATTCATTTGATTTTGGGAATAAACGCTTCTAAACATCATCAAACAAAGGGTTGAGCGGTGCCGTATCTGTGGGTTTGACAGATTGTGTTCCGTTCACATACTTTCGTAAGGGTCCAGTGTGAAGGCGAGGTCGAGTGATGGTACTGGACGCTGCGTGGCTTCCAGAGGAGAGATAGGAAATCCCAAACCATTTTATGCGGATGTGAAGCGCCACGGAATCTATAGGATGCTGTTGTGATATGTGGCTGGTAGAGGGGGTATTGGAATATGTTTGTGTCATATTCAATACGTACAAACTCGCACGCCTTACGAATATAATGAGAAATTTCTGAATAGATTTTATCTTCCGTTGATATCTCAAGCCGACAGTAAAAAATATATGTAAAGGTCTGTTCTAAAAATAGAGGTAATTATTTTTTACAATGCAGTGACGTAGCTGTTAGGTGACCAAGCGAGCATCCGGCGAGAGAAACAAATCACCAGAGATGGTGTAAAAAGAGGGATACTGTTTGGTGATGGGGAGACAGGAAGCGAGTTGAGCGTTGGAATGTCGCATTCCTACGGTAGGGTGAAAATAATTCATATGAGAACTCGTGTGGAATTCTGTGTTCTGATAACATCAACGTTCAAAGGCAGAAACCTAACCTATCTGTGTTTTTGATTGTAAGTTTCCGGTGTTGTATCTTTTTTGCACTTATGCAATAGTTGCTATTTAATTTCGTGCGTTCTTCTAGTTATTTTTTTGTTCTCCTGATTTTAATCTGTTTTTCAGTTTCTGTAATAAGAGTCATATGCAGGTTCTATAAAAGATGCTGACGCTATCTTCACACCGAAAATAATACGACGTTTAAGCTGGCTTTATTCAACGTGGGTGATCTCGGAAGGAGTTTAATGCTTTTTACGCTTGGTGATTCGACTACTTTGGATGAGTTGTGCGTGAATTTGCAACATCCCGAGATTTGCGATGGCCTTTCTTCACCAAACCCACAAATGTTAATTCAGTTTTGTTCTTTCGGCGTAACAATTTATAGATACTTCGTCGACTCATAAATTACGAACTCCATGAAGCGGGGTCCTTGGGAAGCTAATTGTCACTGAGATGCTCTTTAAATTCCCGGCTTTTTTATTGAACCGGAAGGTTAATTACTGTGATCACATGAGGCCGTTACTGCTCCCAATCTTGAGTCAGATTAATCCACTCAACATTTTTAAACCCAATTTTTTTTCTTTGTTTTAAGGGGAAGGCCTACGTCGTCAAGTCTGTTCATACTTCACCTCTTGCACGGTTTTTCTCCGTCACGACATCGTTTTGGCCTGTACTGTAGAATTGTTGGGTATCGTGTTATTCCATTCTGTCCACCCTGTTTATCTAACTTTGTTTGTGTTAATGTTTTGTTGAAAGCTTTGAAGTGATAGTGTAATAGGTGTTGGACAAACTCTGTTCTTGAAAATTTGCCGTAATTTAAATGTCTACTGCGTCAAAAACCATTTTTAAAGTGCTCCGTGGGTTTCTAGTGTTTTCTGGGCAATTTATTTATCATACGAATATAAATTTTGTACCCGGTATTTAGTAATAACGTGGGGAAACGGCATTATAAAAGCAATGAGAAACAGTAAGCTTACACCTGCGTAGTTTCAGCTTTATTTATATCTAATTTTTTTTGAAAACGGGTTTAAATTAATTTTCATGATCTTGGAATTCGCAGTTTCTTCTAACATGTGTTTACAAGTGTGAAATCCTTTGTTACATAAGCATTCTGCCACATTTAAATAATTCTGAATTCAGTCCATCAGTGTCAGGAGATTTCCTGTGCCTTATCTTTTCAAAGCCTTGTCCATTTCTTATATGCGTGGACTAGTAAAATCCACTTCATCTTCGTCAGTACTTATCCCGTTTAAGATCTGTTTAATATTGATCTCATATCTACGCCTAGGTCGTCCATGTGATCTCGAACTTAGCTATTTTAATGTCGTTGAATTAATCCTTTAGCAGGTGCGTGTATATAAAGTTTTTCTGTAAATATGTAACTGTGCTTTGACAGTTTTGAATAGACGGTCGTGTTTAGCCAGTGTCGGGGTCGAGAGGAGAGGGCTTATTGATGTCGGCGTATTGATTTTCGATTACCATAAAATATTAACGCCTTCGGTGCGTATTTATGACATTTCAACGCGATCAAGATAAGTGATTGTTTCTTTTTCCACGATTCTTGCGTGATAGTAACAAGCGATTTCTGTGTGGAACGAGTAAGTGTTGGATACGGTGCCATCTTTATCAGTCAAAAATGCGTCTGCTTCCACAGGGGCGTCAAATATAGATGTATAATCGCCACGCCTGCATAGGTGAACCCACTTCACTGTACTGTTGAATAATGGGCGTTCTTTTCAAGAAGCGTGTAAAATGAACGCATAATAATGAGCTCGAGTCTACCCGCCAAGCTATATGTTTAAGTACCTAAACTGCTCATTTGATTTCAATGTCTTGTGGTTTTGGTTCTACATTGAGCGTCTGTGGGGAAAACTAATTGAGATTCGTACACTTCTTAACGTGAATCACAAATAGAGCTTTGTTATAGTGTGTCCCAAACAGATTTTACACACAAGGTTAATATTCCGTATTATAATATATATACATCTTTTTGGGATATTCTCTATATCTTAAAAACAGCACTGTTTTTTTTATATGCGATTTCTACATATCTTATTCGAGGTTACTATTTCTTTTCACTTTTAAATTTCTAAGCATCGTCCGATGAATACGTATTTGGGGGGAGGGGGTGGTTTGCATGTTCGTACAAGTTACTAGTTTCTAACCTTGCACTGTATGGAGGTTTGTGGTTATCTTCACCCCCCAGGCTGTCTGTCCCCATCGGAATACTACCCTATTCACCACTGGGTAGGAGTGTGACTGTTTCCCTTCGGCAAAGAAAAGTTTCTGTACCGAGAATCGAACCACGGCAGTACGCCCCGTATCTAGTAACTTTACTAACTGAAATGTTGTGGCTATACTAAGTCCATAGCAGTGGTGACTTAAGACATTCAAATATAAGGCATCTTGCGGGCATGCAGCCTCTTGTCTGGGACTGAACATCATAAGTGCTCCTTTGTTTCCGGGAGGTCATCGTGAGTTCAAACCTCGACCCGGAGACGACTACTCTGGCGGATGGTGTATTGTGGTTTTCTTAGCCATTTCAGGCAAATGCCGCTGTAGTACTTTAAATTACGCCCCGAATATTTCGTTCCAGATGCATTCAAATTATTTATTAATCATCGTATCATCTGACGCCATATAGTCTGAGCTTCTACAGGACGTTAATTGAAACAGAATATAGTCCGGGAATCAGTATGATCATCATGTAGGTCGTGATCTTCTCTATTCTGAAGCCACATAGCCTTTTAGGTGGTTACAAACATTTCAGAGGAACATACAGCCTCTGTTTTCAGGGTACTGTGGAGGCGATACTTTTGGTAACCAGCTACAATACGATAGGTGTCACAACCACTAACGACATCTTCACCGGCATCAGAATCTCGTTAACCTCAAACGTTAATATAAGACATCAGCATGTGGCAGAAGTATGCCTATTAAATCGACTTAATTAGAATTTATGAGGAAATAGCTCTGTTACTAAATAAGCTACTAGCATCTCCCCTCTCCCTTTCCGACTTTCCCCTTATGTGTGACGTCAGTCACCGGCACAGCTGGATTGAACGCAGCGTACATATGAACCGTTTGCTTCACTCTAGGCCAAACCTCCGATGTCATTAGACACGTCTCTTAGTTTTGCGATGAATGTGCAGCACAGGAGTTTTCCATTATTGTCTGCTTTCAGGTCGCAGACACAATGGTGTTCTGCAGAGAAATACATAGAGTGAATGTCACCTTTGTCTCTAATTTTCTGGTTTCAGGTAGGTGGTTATAATCGGCGCTGCTTACCACGTGCACTTCCTTGTACGTCCGGAACTACGTGTTCCTTACTGTTCAAGACAATGATATGACTCAGTAAGCATGACTGTTTGATCGGATGTATACTTCAAGGTCAGTCTTGTAGCTGTAATGACCAGTCCTATACCAAGAGTTTGTTCTTCAAATACTACTATTCTTAGAATCGTGCAAGGATGACTAAATGCTACAGAATCGTCGCTAATGCATGTTTAAACATTGGCGCCGTTTCCAGTTATTGTAATGTCTGTGGCCAGTTGTACCGTTAAGATATTCGATTCGAATCTCGGCTGTGATTGCAGTTGTTTTGGCTGATGATGTAAGTTGTGGTACTCCTCGCAAACACGCAAGAGTTGTATCTCAAATTAATCATTCCATCGTGGTTTTCTTAGATTATTTAACGATTGTGACTACGGTTACTGGAAACGTCGAACACTGGTGGTGGAGCACGATCCTGAGCCAGTGTTCCCAACCTTCATCATGTTATTTTTCCATCTCCTTCTTGGTGTTACAAGCGGACTTTTTCAAAGCGATTCTCTTTGATAGGGAATTCTTTGACTAGCTGTTAGCTTCTGAAGTAGCACTCAGCTGCATGGAATAGTTATTAGAAAATACTAACGAAATACCACTAGTCTATTTCGATGGATGCCATTTTTGGAAGGTTGATCGAATACCTTTGAGTGTTTGGAAGTGCGTCCTCGCTTGTCATTGTCGTCGCGAGGGTGGTTTGCCCAAGAGAAAAAAAACTATACTTTCCGCAAGATGTCTCCGAGAGTCGTTGGTGTCTGACAGCCCGAGGGACGGTGATGTGTCTTTTAGCTCGTTCACGTGTTTAGTAAATCGACTATAGCTGTGGCCTTTATGAAATAAATTTCTCACTTGTGTATCTTTTTCTTTGTGGAAGTTGTATTTGAAAGGGATTCGGTTAGTGACTTGGCCTTACTGTGCTGAGTGTTGCCTTAGCTGACCCTGTATTTAAAGCATTTTTTTTACCTATTTACGGATAATATTACGTAATATGAACTATGTAAGGAACACAGCAAGACGCTGACATCTCTCGCTGAGATCCGCGTTTAATCCTGGATCGCTTCAGGTGAGATTTGCGGTAGATTTGACTAAACAGTATATTATCATACCCATTACATGACTGATATCATGATAAAGGTAGTTTAATTTGTTTTAAGTAGCAACGTGGGGAATTCTGGTATAGTTATAACACCTTACAAATTATATTCACCATCTGCTTTAACAGTAACTCGGTATTTTGTCCACTGCGTACTTATGGATTTCGTATGAGTCTTACAATAAACAGATTTTTGCTTAAATAACGTTATCCAACTGATGTTTGTAATGGTGAATTGTTTTCTTTGCAGTGCGGACTGAATTTCTGAGTATTGTTAAATGAACTTTGGTTTCTGAGGGTTATAATAATTTGATTTTTCCTTCGTTCCTTTGATGTCTGTGCATTGGAGTTTATTTCAATATCAATAAGTAAAACGCTAATTCATCTGGGAAGGGAATTTGCAATTGACTTTCGACCTTTAATTTGTAAACACTGATTAGATTCCTGCCTCGAAACTGTACGCCAGTAATTTATAAATTGTTCGTCAGGGAGTGCAGTGTGTGTCGGATTGTGGTTATAATAACAAACTAGGATCTAATTTGAATAAAACTTGCTTGTACAAGTTACTGCGTTCTGGACCAGACGGAACGGAAGCGGCTCGTTGAATCTCTGCCTCCATCAGTCATCCCGACACGAACCATGTGTGTTTATAACTAAGGGAGCAGCTTGTAGGCACGTGGCTTAGTGAAGGGAGGGGGGAAGTTTTACAGGAGTTGGTGCGGAAGGGGGGAGGTAATCTTGAGGTATGTGTTGAGTGGTAGACAGATGTGGTACCATCCGAAAACGTATCGCTGTACCACTAAAATAGACTGTCAGTTAAGATTGTAATCTGCGATTAGAGCCTAACCACATTTGTGCACATTGTACCTGCCATACGAAATGTGAGAAAAAGGCAAAGAAAGGAGGAGAATATTCGAACTGAAGAGAAATGAGTTGCTAGAAGCACGGAGGAAAGTACATAAAGCGGAGATTAATATTTTGTGATTTTCAACAGATTCGATGCATTTGGGAGATGATAAATGCGTACGAAATTTGTCTGAAAAAACCTTAGAGGAGTAAATCAGTTAAGATCAAGGTCACATTGGAGTGGAGGTTAAGTACATGCGTTATGGACTGAATTCATTTGGCTCAGGACAGGGAACATGACAATGAAATTTGAGGTTCGTTAAAAATGGAGAATGTTTAAGTAACTGAGCGACGGAAGGATTGTGCTCTATGGGTTTGCCTTATGGTTGTTTAGATCGTTAATACTTGGAACCGAATTTAGGTGAATTTTTAATTCGTGTAGATTGACAGGTCTGTGTGAAACTGACGAGGAACATTCTGATGAAGAGGAGAACCGTATTCCTAGAACACCAGTTCGTCTTATTTTTGGCATGATTTCAAGGTGTAAATGCAAATGTTTTCTAGACTCGTGTTTGTCGAAGGGGAATTTCAGGTTAGTCGCATAATTCACGCTGCTAATTTTACCGGGGTTCATAGTAAAATTTCGGGTGTGCATATTTCGCGATTAGTTTTACAGTTTTACACTAGAAAAATTATTTTTCACTACACTTCACAGAATTTATCAGACTATCTTTTTTATTTGATTTCTTGTTCCAAAATTAATATTTATTTTTCACTTCACATGCGGCCAGTCTGTCGTATTAAAGTATTATTTATTTTATGAATAGCATTAGCATCTGTGCCATTGTTTCTCATTTGTCTTCTCTATTTTCACTACTAATGATCACGTAAGATACTCGATTTTCTGTCGGTTTGGCTCGTACTGGAGAAGAACTATTTATAGATGAAGTCGTCGGAACTGATGTGAATCGCCCCTTCCAACCATCCCATCTTCACGTTATTTCATGCCGTTATCATTAACCCAGTTGAGGAAGCGACGACTATGGAATGAAGGAACAAAAACTAATTATTTGCGACGTCATCTTCCTCGGATAGGCACAGCAATACTTTTTAATAGCCTCGTATCAGCGGGCGATACTTCCTAGACATTCCTTGCATATAAACTTACTTTAGCTGCTTTTATTACATCGTTAATTCTGTAAGACTCCAGCATGAACTGCTCCAGTCATAGTTTTGTTTCATATATTTTATTGTAATGCGGACTGTTTATTGGTTTATCAGTTTAAATACAAATTCAAATATTTCGCGCGTGTCAGGTGACTGTGTGGCATGATGTCCTCTGTTAACCATGTGTGTTAACATATCGGGGGCTGTTTGATCCGACAGATTTATACTAAATTTGGTTGCGAGGAAGTTGTAGAGTGGATTCCGGTTAATAGGGTCATCGGTTAATCGGGGCAGCCGTTTATTTAGGACAAATCTTGAAGAACAGACCTTTTTAACTCTTTACGTTCAACTTCGCATGATTGGGCCAAAGTGTTCTAGTTTTGATGTGTCCCAATCAACCGGAATCCACTGTATTCCCTTAAAGTGATAGCTTTAATTTTCCGCCTACATTAACATTCAGTAACTCTGAATTTTGTTTATAGATTCTATTTGTGGTTTTTGAATGAAAAAAGCAAATACACCTCTGATGTTTTTCTAACCAGCGTTAACCAACTGAAAATTGTATTTGTACGTATAATGTTTTATTTAATGTAAGAATTGTATTTATAAACATTCTGTAGGCGATGTTCGTGCTGAAAATTGTTATATGTTCGCATTCACTGTCTAGAAACTTTCCAAGTGAAGGTGAACTTAGTAAGAAGCAGACAATTATGTAATAGGTCCGTAAGACTTCTTTGCTCAGGGTTCATGAAATTAATAGAAAACGGTAGATTGTTTCTGCCCGTCTATTTCAACTTAGAAACGCATGGTCGGATTTCGGTTAAAATTTGATATTGTGGGTCTATGCTAATGTTGTGTGGCCATTTAACTTTGGCACACGTCACTCAGATACAAAGCGTACTGTACATGAATTTACGGAAAATGCTGCCTTCTGGGTTGTTGTACCGTGTATTCTGGCAGAAGTTTACCGACGTTTCATCACTCTGATGATGGAGGCAACGAGGACCTAGAAACGTCTGTAAACTTCTATCAGACTACAGGGCGTAAAACTCAGTAGCCATAATCATACTCGCCACCATATGATTCTTGGAACAGAACAGAAAATTTTGCCTCTAAAAATATTCGTATTTTATTTACTATTGTCGTTAGACTTGACATACTAACGAAATAATATACGCAATATCCGTTTTTTTTCGTTAGTTTGTCTGCAATGCAGTGTATTTACTGTTGAGAGATTGATCAAGGCGAAATGCAGTGGACGAGAAATAAGAACTGCATGAACATCTATAATCGGTTAACATGAAGGGAAGAAAATGCTTGTGAGAACCAGGCATAAATACGAGAATTGATCTAAAGGAAACACTATGGAGGGTTTAGGATGGATTTACATGGTTGCTGGCTTGTCCCGACATCATAAAACCTTCTATCCCCTTAAAATGCAGCTGAGCGACTACTAGCTTCTCAAAAAGGAATTTGCTGCACGGAGCTGGTTGTTTTGAATGTCTTCATAAGTCTTTATTCGATTTCCGTTTTAAATCTGAGATTTGTATGCACAGGAGACATTGCGTGTTGTAGATGCATGAAGTATACGGTGGAAGGAAGGAAGTGTTGCAGGAGACGGGAAGTCGCGTCCGATTTGACCACTACCTGAGTGGTCTGCTCTAAAGTTAAAATGTCTACCATGTTGTGTGCATGTTGAAAGTGACAGGTCCATTGCACTAATCCCAGAACGGTCAATAATTATTTTTCCAGTGTTGCCACAATTTCAATTTCTTCTTCAGAAGGTAATATAGTTGGTCACAGAAATTTGTAAGTGTGTGTGTGTAGATCTTTAAATTAAGACAAAGTCATCCATGTTGCTTCTGCTTCGTATTCGTGGAGTCCCACGTTCAAATCTGGGTAACAGAAGCACGATAACCTGGCTAGAATATATATATATATATATATTAAATGAACGCCGAATATAAATCAGGAACAATGGCAGCATGGATTCCACATGCGGATGTGTGGAAAAATAAAAGCTTGGCGTTGTGAGATTTCAGTTTTTCTCACGACGGCTAGTATGATGACGAATTTCTTGTGGGATGTAAGATTTGAGGTTTTCACAGCGGTGAGTATGAAGATTTCTGTCTTCTGGGTTGTAGCGCCGTGTAGTCTGGTCGATATTAACCAACGTTTCAGAGGTCATGTGTATGTATGCAATATGACCTCTGAAACGTTGGTTGACATCGACCAGACTACACAGCGCAACAACCCAGAAGACAGAAATCTTCTTGTGGGATGTTGTGCCGTGTATGTTGGTAGAAGTTTACCGAAGTTTCAGAGGTCCTTGCTGACTCCATCATCAGGGCGATCGCACTGATTACACAGCGCAACATTCCAGAAGGGCGTCTCTTTTGAAAGGTTTGGTTGTTGCGAAGAACGTGTGTTGTGCCCGTTCAAGTTCTTTGGTTAAAATTCTCTTGCAAAATGCGACGTAACATGGCACTATGGATATGCCATCACACGTGAGAGAATGCACATATGCTCCTGATCGATGCGAAGGGAAGGATTGAGTAAGTTGTCATGTTTAAGCCTTACTTAGAAAGACGAATTGAATCTGCCAGATAAACTAGAACGAAGAATATTTTGTTTGCATGGATGCTTATTCTTCACGTCCCTTTTGGAGCGTTCGTATTTTAATGATTTGTAGGAATATGTTGGCTCTTCTTTTTTTGACATCTGCCTAAACCCTACGTATAAATAAATACTATGACGGACATTGCTGGAGTAATGGAGGCAAAGACATATGGTATAGGACTCTGTACTTACCACTGACCTACAAAGGGTACTGTCTCGAAGTCACGTCGTGTCATCTGACCGATTGGATTTCGATTACCATCACTGATGTTGCCATCGTTTCGGAGAGACACACTGTCGACATCTTCACGTTTGAAGATAAGGCCAGTTTGTTTCTTTGGAACGTTGGCGTCTCCTGACAATTCTACAAAGAAAAACATGATACTCACCGCCCCCGAAAACCTCGCATCTCAAATTTTAGAAATCAATGTACAATGCACATGTGTGTACGTGTACATATGTTGTGTATGCATGTGTGTGTGAACGTGTTCAGGTGTATGAGCAAATGTAATTCTGCGTACGTGATGCGATGCATCTACTGTAAGCTCTGTACAAACACGCACTCCTGCACCAAACGGCGTGATCAATGTCCTGGAAGCTGGGCCACAGGTATTGGCAATGCGTAGAAATGGACCGCTATAAGCTTGGTTGATCTAGTATTGAAGGAAATTTAGATGCCTCGAAGAACTCTCTTCAAGATTTAAGCGATCGTCTGTAATAAGGAAAGAAGCAACCGGGGGAAATTAAGCGGGATAAACGTGGTTTAGTACTTCCTGGAAGGATGCGGTTTGTGTATGTACTGGTATGAAAGTTGGCTTATTGTATGTTCTTTAGAGGAAATATTTTATTTTATTATATTAGTATAGAAGAGAAATTGTTCGCTGCTGCATACAGAAGTTACTCGAGTAAAACTCTGAATTGATGTTGCAGTGGGACGCACTTACCTTGCTCTTCAGTAAACCGATTGTCTTGGGTCAAATTGAGACCATCCCTTTTTCGTATTTCGACATTTCCATATTCGAATCTCATCCCGGAGACCTGGTTATTTTCGTTCTTTTACCCAGTCATTCGAAGCAAATAGGCCACAAAAGTTCTGCTACATATACTTTTTCCAATTCGTGCACTCGTCGTTAAATAACCAAAGAAGCACTCTTAACTTTTCGAGATTTATAATGCATTTGCTTGTAACATAAATTGCGGAGAAGCAAACGCTTACATGTAAACAAACAACGCAGTGGGTTACAGTAAGTCTGTTACCAGCCTTAGAACCCTAGCTAGTCGGGACAGCTTTCATTTATCGCCACATCTTAATGGGTAGCCATTGTAATTCGTATTACTGGATTATGGATTTTTGGATTTTGTCCAGCTTCTGGTGTTTTGAAAAGAACATGGCGTTTCAGAAACTGTTTCACTGGACTGGACTCTTCCTGAGAAGGTACACCGAACGTTTTTGTATGAGGTCGAGAATAGTTACTGGCATACCTCAGAGATATTGCTGGTTCGGTTCCAGACCACCGCAATAAAGCGAGTCACACGAATTGTTTGGTTTCCCAGTGCATATAAAAGTTATGTTTACACTATCTTGTAGTCTGTTAAGTGTGCAATAGCATTATGTCTAAAAAACATTGCGAGAATTACCAAAATGTGACACACAGACACGAAGTGAGCACATGCTGTTGGAAAAATGGCGCCGATGCTCGACGCAGGGTTGCCACAAACCTTCAATTCGTAAAAAACGCAATATCTGCGAAGCGCAATAAAACGAGGTATGCCTGTACTTTTCGAAACGTTATCTTATTTCCAGAATACTAAAAGCATAAATACAGCATTATTAATTGTAATACAAATTGTCATACATCTTAAAAACTGACTTTGGCAGTATATTCTTTCGGAGGAACTTACTGTATCCGAAATCAACCCTGAAAATGGAGGCAATATGCTTCTCTGAAACGTTTTTATCTATGTACAGTGCTAAATAATAACTTAGTCGTAATACTGTTGCGTCCCTTGCATGTGTCATTTGTATGTGTGTGTTTGCAACGTACGAAGATGTAGATGCTGGTGGAATTTCAGACAACGGATTAGGAAACACTGTACTCCGAACGGAGTACACCTTTCAGCTCTTGTTTACAAGTTACACAGCCTTGAAGATACGCGTAGGTTGGTTGCGGGTGTCTGAAGCGATGTACCAGCTTGCATGAAAGTTCTTCACTCCTTTGGGGCCCTGTTAAGGAGGGACCTCTACACAGAGGCTGTGTTGTGTTTCACACTTACCTTCCATCACAGAGAGGCGTGCTGTAAGGCGAGTCATTGAAAATGTGGTGGTGAGTAAGAAGGGGAAAAATTAGCGTCTGCACTGTCTCAAGCAAGAAAGCCGATGTAAAACGAAACGTGATCTTTTTTCACTGCGAATGAACGTTGTGAAGCACTCGTTTTTTTTTTAATTCTTCAAACAGTAAATTTGTTCCTTCGGGCGTATTATATTACCATTTTTAAACATGTAAGAAATGTTGTCCCCATAGGCTAAGTAAAAAAGGCTAAATCAATGGACTGGTTGCGAAAACTGTATTTAGCGTAAATACCACAATAAATCATACGAAAATGTTCCAAAATAAGTGTCTGGAAACGACACAAATGTAAATAAGGTTTATGAAGCCGCGAGATGATTGCGTCCTGGAAATGTTTGTTATCCCTACTGCTTTCCGAAACACTTTCTTTTACTACGCGTGTGGTTTTGTCTGAGAGCTGCAACGAACAGTTTGCAAACTAGAATTTTCTCCATTGGTAAACAACTTGTTAGTCTGCGCAGAAAGAAGGCCATGTCTAGGGATAGTAATGATATTTTCGGACGTGATTTGCTTACCAGATTTGTGCCTGGCAGACAGTTAATATAAACATCTGCTAAAATCCTATTAAAGGATCATGGGGGGGGGGGATAAGATTATTTGAAACTTGGATCAAAGAAGAGTCCGCTAAGATTTCTGTAATCAGTTAGCTATTCCACATCAAGTCTGCTGTCTGCTGGATGATTTAGCATAGCATTAAAATGTGGGTAAGGGTTGAGGGGTTATTGGAGAACAGCCTCTTGTAAGGTCGCAGTGGAACTTTGCCTTAGGTCCAATACCTCTCTTCTGCCATTCGTCTCTTACATGTAAATTCCATTAGAGATATCCGCCATGTACATATCGGAATTTTGCTTCTTTCGCGCGGAAAATACGAAATGGATACGACTGTACTGTACATTAACTTAAAGATAAAAGATAATTTATGTATTTAGAGCAGCAAAGTTATGAGTTATGAGCCTCCATAGCCGAAAATTTTCAGTTTCCCCTCATTTATCCTCTGTCTCATCCGTTCGTTCGGCTTTGAAGGTGGTGAACAGTATAACGTCATGAAAGAATATGAAGAAGGTTTACGTATTTAGGGCAGGCAGAACAGTTGGGCCTCGTGTCATTGTTAGGAGACAACATTGGTATGAATCATATGCCCATACAGAAATGTATGATAATGAACGCAATCGTATGCTAAAGACTGTGATAACCTTCAGTGCAGTGATTGATGTCTTTCCATCCAGACATAATTTGTGCCGCGATATTCCATAATAGCGAGAGACAGAACTTTAATCGACGTGCTAAAGTTCGGAGTAGCCTTATCAGTACTTGTAATTAGTAAAACTTTAAGAGGCCTAATTATGTTTCCGGAGTAATTCTTGTGTCTGCGTGATAGAATCGCGAGAACATCTGTGGGGGACATTGCGTTGTATTTATTTAGTCTCTTTATGCAGCATTTATTGATAAGTTTGCCTATTTGAGTTGAATACTGTGACATGAGAAGCAGCATGTAGGATACTGCAGTTGTACCTTAGCTTCATTATCTTCTATTTTGTGGTTGAAATTGTATGCCCTGACGTTTTTCCGGCTCGCTTAGCTTATTTCCTAGATCCTGGATGTTTTTCGCATAGTGTGACTTCCTTGGTAGACTTACCGGTTCATTATAAGGTGTCCTTAATCTGAGAATAAGATGAAAACTCGAAGGAAACTGCCTCTGTTAGCGAAATTTGAAATAGCTATCCCATGAATGTCGTTCACACCTTAAAACAGCGCGCCCACCACCGGAATAAACACTAGTTTCTATACATATTCATACTCTGCTCGGGATTCAAACCCACGGCATAGCTAATCAAGGTCAGTCGAAAATAAACCTGCAGTTTATACATAGGCGTATCCTTTGACTACATTGAGCACAGTCCTTGAAACGCTGACAGCGAGTTACCTCGTCAAGAAATTTCCGACGTTTTTATATATGAATCGAGTCTGCATTCACAAAATCTCATTTGTATGTAGACCAAGTTTGTTCATAATTACGAACTAAAAAACTATCGGGATAATTAACTCTTTCTGCTAATTTGGAGAGAAGTTATTTGGAAAATGTATGTTTGAGGGGAAAAAAATACAGAATAGGGTGTTTCAAAATTAATACCATTGCGTAATTTTGTGTGATCAGATAAATGGCGGTGACAGGAACAGACTGGTATGTAAAACGCAAAGAAAAATATTGAGCGTAAAAATTTATATTCCTCCCCAAGTATTGTCAGGGTGATTACGTCGAGAAGAATGAAATGGGCGGGGCATGTAGCGCGTATGGATGGGTTAAGAGGTGTGCACCGGATATTGGTTGGGAAGCCTGAGGGGGAAGAACCACTGGGGAGACCTAGACGTAGATGGGAGGAAAATGTAAGGCGGGATCTATGGGAGATAGGAGTCGAAGGAGACTGGATTTTGTTGGCCCAGGACAGGGTCCGGTGGAGGGCTTTGGTTAGTTTGGTGATGAACCTTCAGGTTCCGGAAGCCATCTAGTTAGCAAGTTAGGGAGGCCTTAGAATACATAGTAGGGTTAAAACACAGGTTCATGAATAGATGTTTGACGGGATGGACTACGAGATTGAGGTGGCCAAGAACTGGATCCAGTGTTTGGCTTAAACATCCCTTAAACTAGTGAAATTCGTTGATTATGTGAATACCTGACTTCCACAGATGAACCATGGAGTTTGACTCGGTAGTACCACTGACTTCCGAAATTCATGTCAGATTACTCATCCACGTAGCTTTTATTTCAAAGGAAGAAGTGGATAGATTTCTTATCGCTTGGGCTTATTTTGTTGTTGTTGTTGAAATTGAGTGTGGAATGGCGTGACACGAGAAGTTCCATCAGACTGAGTATTGCTACAGAAAGGTATTGGAAGCTGTTTGAAGGGAGCGCTGTATTGAAAAGTACAGCCCTGGTTGCGTTCCGTGACAAAGTTGTCAGCTTACTCGAATAGATACTGCTATCGGGAGGGCGCGGGAGTCGTGTTATGTGCTACAGGAAATGATGTCACGTGTTGCCCTCTCCCCTCTAACCCTCAGTGTACCATGAACGTATGACACAGCAGTTCAAAAGTTCTGTCACCCCACCCCGCCTTCCTGTCTTGCAGTATTAGACGCATCATAAAATGTCCCAAGCATTTAACCCTTTGAAGCCGAAGATCTTACGGAATTGAAGAATTCAGTCCGTACCGCGTAGAAAACACAGCACTTTACTCTTACAGAGGTCAACTGGGTAACGCTGTTTAAGGAAATAATCGGTGTTTGCAGTGACAGTCATACAAAACCCATCACAAAATGCATCGATACTGATTGTTTAAGCACGTGGTACGTATGGTTACCACTCTGCATTAAGAGGTCAAACAAGGTCAAACAAAGGGACAGATGGTTTTAATGACTGTAGTCATTCAAGGCAGCCATTTTCGTGTTACGTTCTTGTCCCAAAATTGAGTGAAGACCATAAATTTTAATTAAACTAAGTTTACCTTTTTCACACTCCCAAGACTCCAAATCTACACTGACGTAGAAAAATATATAAAGGTCCTTTGCAGGTTTCTTCAGTCTCTCGGTGCGAGGTAACTAAATGTACCACCTTCCATAATTATAGTTATCTCTTTATTTTGCCCGCAGGGCGTATTAATGGGTCATCGTTTGCTTCTAAGAGTAACAACTATTATTTCCCTAACAACATTATCCATTTCAAGTTAGGGAGGCCTTAGAATACATAGTAGGGTTAAAACACAGGTTCATGAATAGATGTTTGACGGGATGGACTACGAGATTGAGGTGGCCAAGAACTGGATCCAGTGTTTGGCTTAAACATCCCTTAAACTAGTGAAATTCGTTGATTATGTGAATACCTGACTTCCACAGATGAACCATGGAGTTTGACTCGGTAGTACCACTGACTTCCGAAATTCATGTCAGATTACTCATCCACGTAGCTTTTATTTCAAAGGAAGAAGTGGATAGATTTCTTATCGCTTGGGCTTATTTTGTTGTTGTTGTTGAAATTGAGTGTGGAATGGCGTGACACGAGAAGTTCCATCAGACTGAGTATTGCTACAGAAAGGTATTGGAAGCTGTTTGAAGGGAGCGCTGTATTGAAAAGTACAGCCCTGGTTGCGTTCCGTGACAAAGTTGTCAGCTTACTCGAATAGATACTGCTATCGGGAGGGCGCGGGAGTCGTGTTATGTGCTACAGGAAATGATGTCACGTGTTGCCCTCTCCCCTCTAACCCTCAGTGTACCATGAACGTATGACACAGCAGTTCAAAAGTTCTGTCACCCCACCCCGCCTTCCTGTCTTGCAGTATTAGACGCATCATAAAATGTCCCAAGCATTTAACCCTTTGAAGCCGAAGATCTTACGGAATTGAAGAATTCAGTCCGTACCGCGTAGAAAACACAGCACTTTACTCTTACAGAGGTCAACTGGGTAACGCTGTTTAAGGAAATAATCGGTGTTTGCAGTGACAGTCATACAAAACCCATCACAAAATGCATCGATACTGATTGTTTAAGCACGTGGTACGTATGGTTACCACTCTGCATTAAGAGGTCAAACAAGGTCAAACAAAGGGACAGATGGTTTTAATGACTGTAGTCATTCAAGGCAGCCATTTTCGTGTTACGTTCTTGTCCCAAAATTGAGTGAAGACCATAAATTTTAATTAAACTAAGTTTACCTTTTTCACACTCCCAAGACTCCAAATCTACACTGACGTAGAAAAATATATAAAGGTCCTTTGCAGGTTTCTTCAGTCTCTCGGTGCGAGGTAACTAAATGTACCACCTTCCATAATTATAGTTATCTCTTTATTTTGCCCGCAGGGCGTATTAATGGGTCATCGTTTGCTTCTAAGAGTAACAACTATTATTTCCCTAACAACATTATCCATTTATGTGTAATGGAGAATTGTGTGATTTATTTGACGTCCGGACTAAATTCTTCTTGGTACGGCTCTGCTCGGCTTCATTCGGCATCTCTCTGCCTTCTTCACTTCCGGTCGCTGCATCTTATCTCCAAAATACCGTTACCAGAAGGACGAGTGGGCACTGGCTGGGAACCTTCACAGCCGCAACTTATCTGTTTCACTCACTCTCCCATCCCCTTCTTTGTCTCTCTTCGACTTCGGATTCGAAGGAGTATCGGTAATAATTGCTTCCTGTCTTGTCAGCAGTCTACAGTGTGGGTACGGCCTACTTGCCGCAGGATGTCTGGTAACTTCGTTAACAGTTAAAAATACGTCAATGGCCAGACAACGGCGGTACGGCGAGGGAGGGGACGCGATAGCGAATAAGACGTCCTTCTTTTCCCCACGTCCTTGCCCATTCCATCACTGTGACGTAGCTGTGGCTCGCAGATATTTTGCGCCCAATATACACATTCCCTGCAACGACAGTAGGGCGTTCATGAAACCTATAGAAAGAGATCAACGGTTATGGTTACATGTAAATTTTAATTGCATGTTATGCTCTTCATACGACATACTATGGGTTATTTAAAATGTTATGTCTTAAAACCGAATAATTGCACATTCCGTCTTTGAGACGAGAACATACATAGAATTAAAAGGCATTATTTTGTTAACGACAAAGTAGCATGTGCATTTGCTTTAGCAATTATAAAAACTCGTGGAAAATGTTCTGACCACAAATTAGTATGGAGGTAATCAATAGCGTTATGTAAGTCTGTATTATCAGGAATTAATAGGAAATATTGCAGGACATCCGTGTTCTCCTAGGGTGAGGGAAGGCCGTGGAAGCCCTGAACTCATATGCTCAGTACAATTTCGTTCCAATCTTCTTGAAGTCACATCACGAACAGGCCTACTGCTACATATTTAACGTCTGGTATTCACTGGAGGCGACTGCATTCTTTATTTTAGAATGTTATTACTGTAAACGAAGGCTAGCAAACAGTAATTATAAGGCAAATAATCTTGGTGTAAGACTGCATTCTGCTCGTGACATTGACACCCATTTGTTGTCATTGTTTGGTGTGTGTTTGTGTTTCTCAACTGCTTCGTACAGAAAACGGCTTTCACTGCAAACAATAAATATTCCCATGAGCGTATCATTCATCAAGGAAAGTATATTCTTGTCGACATTGTCGTTGTTATTATTATTATTCCATTCAACATTTTACAGGATATTTAGTTCTGTGTACCTGAGACAAACCTTGCCCCTGAGGTACATAGTGCAGCAGCTGTTTATTGTGAAAAGGTGACGGGCGGGCCACGTGTTCAGTTTTTGTCATAAAGTGGCAATCGAAGAGAGATTTGCTAACTGAAAAAAAGGTTTAGGATATTCAGGTACGACTACAGCACAGGAAACGGGTGTTTCGCTGGGAACCATTTTCACAGCCACAAAATTAATTAAATTTCGTCCATATAAAATTACAGTTGTGCCTGAGTTGGAACAAGCAGATTTTGTACCAAGAATTCGCTCTTCCACGATACCGTGAACTCTGACCTATGCTTTAACGATATACTAAATCCCTTCGTCAATCAGCTAGCTGCTAAAGGAAGAGAATGTGGATATTTTTAGCAAGATAATGGTACAGCACGAGCTGATAATGCAGCCATTGTCGCAATACTGGAGGCGTTTGTCGCTGAAAACCCGCAGGAAGTTTCCTCCTTAACTGAATGCACTGTATTTTGAAGTTACCAAGATTTATAAATTAAGATTTGATTAATCAGCACAGTTTATCGGCCTATATGTAAAATTTTTATACAGAATTTGTAATCATGTTTATAATCTGTCATCGTACTAAACCATATAAGCTTAGTTCCAAAAGTTTTAAGACCTTGCATACCGTGCAGTGTTATCTAAATATATAAAATCATGCATACAAACAAAAACTTTTACACTTTGATAAGACACTTAATGCCAAACGCGTTTCGACCTCAAGAGGCATCAGTGGCAAAGTAATTGTATTAAATCATACAATTCATAAGACGATGGTTTGTTATAAAACATACTTTATGTAGTACCACACTGGACGGTAATTGCACAAGAGTTGGTGTATTATCTAAATTGATTTACTTAGCTTTATGTCCACTGGCCGAAGTTGGGGTTTCCGGTGAACCGTGGTTGAGTTGTCTGTGCCGGTGAACTTTAACTTTGCGTGGATTACTAACGCGTTTGGCACTGTCTTTTCAAAGTGTAAACAGTTTTATTTGTATGCATGATTTTATATATTTCCAAAAGTTTGTTTGATATTGCCAAAGAAGCGGAAAGCTGCTTGTTGCACGCCAGATGTGTTGTTGTTTTTCATTCTAAAATTAAATTTTCTTATTTAAAGTTGTGTATAAAAAGACTTGTATATTTCGAAGATTTTTTACAAGACAGAGCGTCAATATCCTATATTATGGCGCGCTAGTGCGGCCTCCACCTCAGAAGTTTGATTGTCATGTTGATATTATGAATGTTAAATATTAAAGTAGGGGGAGAAAGTGATAGGATGTGAAACGAAATTTCTAAGAAATTTATCCGTTTTATGAGACGTGCCACACGGAATTAGGGATATCGTTTTCGTGTGTTTTCGTATTAAATAAGGAACGTATGCTGAAAATTAATTTTGTGGTGTTCACTGGAAAACGTTTTATTTACTCCGTCGTGTCGTATCCGCTCCTGCTGTGAATCGGAACATTGTAGACATAGGCATTGTATTTCTTTTCTGCTTCAAATTCCTTGTTTATAACGTCGAGTGAAAATTTCCATTTTCTGAAATATGTTAGATTTATTGAAACGTGAAGTTTGTATGAGTGGTGAATAAGTGTTGGAAGAGATTTTTTTTGTAAAGGATTTCCTCCCGCTGCTGCCATTTGAAAGAGCGAAAGATTGCTGTGGGCGGTGTAAATGAGTGTTCACAGCAAGTGAATGAGAAGGAGAAAAATGAGGCAGAAAATGGGAGATGAGAAGGAAAGGTGGAGAGATCGGCGATAGTTTAGTGTAGAATGAATGTTGTTGGATGGGGAAATGAAAGGACCATATATTTCTTTACCGGTACATTGTGTCTAGGGCGGATAAAGGTGTGTTGAGCGTCAATATTTGTCACACGATGCTGCGTTAGATATTCATGGTTACGGATCGATCTAC
>NW_019059726.1:579827-610778 GCF_000696155.1 Zootermopsis nevadensis
ACAGTTCAGTAATAATTAGATGAAAAAATAAATAAGAATCAATATAATGCAAAGTTATTCAAAGTAAATGCCTTCTGAACGTGATCCAACGTACTTCATGTTAGAAAAGTAAGTGATCGGAACTGTTATTTTTTGTTTTGATTTGTGTAAACGTATGCTTGCAAACACTGAACCGAACATAATTTACACATCATTTCTAGAAATTTTTGTGAAAGAAATAAGAAATTTTATATAATGTCACGTCTCCCACCAGAGATTTAAACCGGGTACCTCCTGAAAAATGTTGGATGATTTGTTGATAATATATTGATCATATTGTTGTATTTATTTATTTCAGTTCATTTTAGTGTATCAGAATTTAACTCAGGGAAATACGTGCCTATTGATTCAGCATTTCAAACCGCTAATCTACCGAAGTGACAATCTAATATTAGAATAAAGTCATCATCAGCAGCTTCCAGATTGTTTACAGAGCAACGTGAGATGAACGTCATGGAGATTTCTGTAAAGGCACGAGTTTTCATATTCAGAATACTCTTCGGACTTCGAACTCATATCTCATTGAACAAAGAAACAAAACACAACTGCTCTGCACACGTAACTCTGTTCACCACCCATTGTCGTGTCGCCTTTCAGCGTTCTTACAACATTTTTATAATTCGTTTCTGTGTATCTGTCCAAACATCACTAGTGTTTTACTACAGACTCTGTTAAATGGCTGTTTTATAGCGTCAACCAACCAAAGCTCCAGGGAAGTTTAATACGTATGCAAGCTAATGTATTGAGAAGAAACAGAAGGAAACGAACAAAGTGTTAGCTAACGTTCGCGTTTAGATAGAATTTGTGTTCGTTCGTGGTGTAAACAAAAGAGTGAGCTTTGTTTCAAAACATCGCAGGCTTCACAGTTGAGTTTGCTAAACTGGATGATTTGAACATGTTCGCCTACATATATTTCTTTGAACAAAACCACTGGAAAGCGAATATGAATTTACTACTGATAGAGACCCTATTCGATAAAAATGAAAGTGACTGATTCAAAGTAGGATATTCGTATACACAAATGTTTACATCCAAAGAGTCATGTCAATAGAAGCAGGCAGAACTTCATGAATGTGGTAATGTCTGTAACACGTCTGTCTGCGAGATGAAAGCACTACGTCCTGTGTTCCAATGTGAGTAATACACCACCTTCTGCGTTGAATTTAAATGTGTCCCGGAAAATGCATGTAGCGGGACATATAGCACGCATGGAACAGACTAAAAAGCACCAATGCAGGAAATACAGACCAGGTCGCTGTCAGTTTGACAGATTGACAACAGAAATTGACGCCCCTGGATCACAACATAGGACAAATTGTGTATATTGAGACATTCGCCAACTCCTTGGGACTGCGTGTTATCAGACGCCTTGTGTCAGGTGCTCATCTAACATTCAGAAAAAAATGTCATTAATCTTCATAAACACTAAATATATTAATTTACTTTGGGCTGAAGAAGGAAATTTCTGTACTTTTTGTGGTATAACCTGATTTTATGCCGTTCTTTGTGAGATTTCGTTTTGGCAGAAATAAAGAGGACCATAACAAATGCAGGTTACATGGCCAAATTTGCCCAAAAAGTTAGCCGATTCATTGTCACAGATTATTTTTATAAGCTCGTAGAAATAGCGGCTAATTCTATTAAATTTCATGGATAGGACTTCACGGATTTATATTGTTGACGAAAAAAGATACAGTGGGTCTCAGATGTACCACTGAGCTTCGAAGGGTAAAGGATAAAGCTCCTCATTATGCAGTTTTCTTAATCGTCATCAGTCACGTTCAGATGTTATTCACAACCATTTGTTCTCAAACGGCCTCCATTTTCCGTTCATGTCATATAGTGAGAGGCCGAGTATCATTACCGCGCAGTTCAACGGGTACGGTTGTAAAAGTTCAGTTTTCTTATTGCAGGGGATAAAAGTCTCTGAAGTGAAAGAAAACGAGTGCTTGTCGCATGTAATCTGCTCTTAAGCGGATCATGTACATAATTTGATTTATTACTATTGTTCTTTTTTATTTGAACCTGACTATATTTTCGGATGATTTATTGTCATTGACTAACACGTCTCGGTCATTATCCTTCGTTCTTCCTATTGAAGCTACTAAGAACACTCGGAATTATTTTCCTTAAATAAAAGGGGAACTTCTGCTGTGTATTTAACGGTAATTAATTCTTAAAAATTTACAATATCTTTATATCTTTGTCTATGAAAATACATATTCCCACTTTTCATTGAAAGAAAAATCGTGATTCGATAATCGATTTATGAACTGTTTGTTTCGTATCTTTGATCGTTTGCTGCTTTTAAGCTGATACTAGTGACTAACAACCAATCACCTCAAGTTTCAAAACCATTTATCTTATTAGTAGACGGTACTACACATTTCAGAAGTCAAGTTCGTAAACTACAATACTCTTATGAAAATACTACTCGTAACTGTCGTGTTATTGATGAAAGGCCGAAGGAAGTGATTAGGCTATCAGAAGTTGCATACTTTCAATCTCAAGATCTATTATCATTTATGGGAATCATACAAGTTTGCTTGTCGACCATGGATGTGGTCCCTATTATCGGTATCAAATTGAAAAAGTAACTTATAAAAAAGTGATCTAGTAGCATGGTGTTCATACCTAAACTTACGAAAATCGGTCAGTTAGGTTCGACTCTCCTTAATAGACTGTGAATCAAGTGCTTAATAATGTAAAATCAGGTGGTGCATATAGTTTTCGAAGATTCATATGACTTACAATAAATATTCATGTTACTAAAGAACAGGCTAATATCGCGGGATTCTTTTTTGAGAGAGAGGGAGAGGGAGGTTGCGTTCGTCTTTTTGATGCTCGTTGCCTGAGATTTCGTATGCCGGTAACCTCTTATACCAAAGCGGAAAGTTTCAATGTAAGTTCCTGAAGTAATTATTTACACATATATTTTACATGAGATAATGCGTCTTATGAAAAATCTCCTTGTAACTTTACACGCGATTTGCTAATTTGGAGTTGCATCGATTACATACACCCTTCGTTACTGTTCAGATGGCTGTAGCAGACAGTAATCATCAACGTACCAACTCCAGATTTATGCCGGAGTTCTAGTGCTGGGAGCGTTCCGGAAGCCGACTTCATATCATCGCGAAAACAAATTCCAGCCGCCGAGATTGTCATGAACCATCTTTATCAAATTCACGTTATCAGCATTAATCCGATATGGTTCGCGCATTCCAAGTGGCACGTCTCGGGAGAGGGGTTAGACACTTTAGTGCAAGCATCTGATATCGTAAACAGTTACCTGTAAATATACTCATTCGGGAGGCGCTAGGAAAAATCTGTTTGTCATAATGGCCAAGCCATTCTTACCCAACCGCAACTTAACGTAGACATGTAAGTAATTTTTATAGTTCAAACCAACGTACCATAACCACTTTTTGTATGTGACATTTAAGTTAGTGAATATGTTGATTGTAAAGACGATGTCTGTCTTATGGGATGTTGCTTTATGTAGGCTGGTAGACGGTTCAAGGGCTTTTCCTGCCATGAGGATCGCTAGGATCGTCGAGGACAGTTTGATGAAGAGATTCTTTAGACCTAATAGGGATGGGAGGATAATATTAAAGTAATTTTTAGGAAAATATATACGGAGGTTTTGCATTTGAACACTCTGGCGTAAGATAGGGACCGGTTACAGACCTCATGGTTTCATAAAAGACAGTCTATTTCGTGGCTATCTGTGCGTACTAGTAGCTTCTCAAGAATGACTGCTCAGTGGAGTTCATTAATGAGTTGTCATGCAAGAGACCGATTATTCGAACAGAATAGTCATGGGACATTGACGCTGTTGACAGTACCAGTGCGTGTAATCCCATGAGCGTCATCCGGGCAATGAATTTTATCTGAGCCGTAACAAGTAATATCTGCAGATAATTCGGTTCCTCGCTTCATTTGATGAACTGAAGACATGGGATGAGGGTAAAGGGGTCCAAGGGTGGCGAAGGAAAGAGGATTAGGGTCATATAACCAAACAGGGGGAGAGAATCACATACATAAAATACTGCAAGGCTGCGTCACTGGCGAACAGTCGGTAAAGCAGTACGGTGCAGAGCTGACATCTGACGCGACATAATCCTTTGACATGCGGTCTTAAAATCAGAACATCTGTGGAACAGATATTGAATGTAAGCCTGCCTTTGGTGCTAAGAAACGTTCACTGACATTGTCTTAGAATGACGACAGTGTGTAGATGGAATTGACTGCTGTCGCCTCTTTAATGTGTGGGTAGTGTCATGTAGAATGCATTTCTTAGCGGTGAAAGATGTTCGGGATATTTTATTTTCGTGTTTCTGATGATTCCAACCGTTTGTCCGAAAGTGATTGTTGAGAACAATAGATGCTGGGGGACTGGATTCTGCATTACAAACCTATAAAATAAATACAATGTACATCCTATGATACATGCAGAAAAAATATTCATAAGTAGCAGTTATCTCTGTTCATTTATCCTAGTATGTAGGTAGGTTTTGCATTTCAATGATGTGCTCTTTGCTTAGAATGACGAACTTAAAAATTTATATTGTCAGGGTGATTCGAGAAGAATGAGATTGGCGGGGCATGTAGCGCGCATGGATGGGGCAAGAGGTGTGCACCGGGTACTGGTTGGGAAGCCTGAGGGGAAGAGACCGCTGGGGAGACCTAGACGTAGATGGGAGGATAATCTCAGGCGGGATCTATGGCAGATAGGAGTTGAAGGAGAATGAATTTTGTTGGCCCAGGACAGGGTCCGGTGGAGGGCTTTGGTTAATTCGGTGATGAACCTTAGGGTTCGGTAAGCCATCTAGTTAGTTAGTTAGTTAGTTAGTTAGTTAGTTAGTTAGTTAGTTTAACTCTTTGCTTAGCAGAATTGAAATTTCTTAGGATGGTAACAGTGACGAGAGCTTTTGTTATGACGATAATGTACCCTCGGGCTTCTTAATGGCGCGGAATTTCCTGTCTTGAGTAGCAAATCACTTTTTAAGAAAGTATACTGCAGGCATAAACGTTATTACCTTATTCCTGTTTGTGTCGTGTTTCTTCTTCGAAACTCCATATTAATTTTGAACACCCGCCAATGCACTGGTTCATAAACTCAGCTCTAGAGTCATCAATACAGGAAGTGCTGTGCTTCTACGGGGAGCAAACGAAACTACAGACAGCAGCTACTCATGATGGTTTCTGAGAGTAAACTCAAGAGCTATTTCCGCAGGGGAAACGTCGCGACTACTGTGGTTTATTTTGGAATCAGTGTGAGCCATGTGGCATGAGGTCGCCAGCACGACGATAAAATTTGCTCCTTGAAAGAAATTTAAAAATAGATTGGTTCTGGTTTTCTTCCTCACGTTTCAATAATTCCACAGCCTTTAGCAAAAGTGTATGTTCCAGAGGTTATCACGGCGGTGAATATGCTGATTGTGGTCTTCCAGGTTGTGACGCCATGTAGTCGTAGTGGTCACCACGTACCAGACGACGTCGCAACTCAGAAGACGAAAATCGAGTACGTCCTCATTAATGAAAATCAAAATTGCGACTTTAAATTTAGGAATTACTCAGGACTGTAAACTTCACGATATCGTTAAATTGTAATTATCTCTCTTACGTTCGATTAGTTGCCATTGCCATATTTTATTTCCTCTTTTTATTTGTTGTACTAAGCGCTTGCGTTGCTCCAAGCAGCCGTACGCTTTGTACCGTCAACAAATCTCATTCCGTCTCCATTCACTGAATCTGTCTGCGGTCTCCTCCTGCGTGTGGTTTCTGTTTTTCATTATTTCTCCAAAGCCTCAAGAAACTTTCTGTTTTAACTAACAAAGAGACGTCTCTTTAACAAATCTGACGTTCTGTTTCATTTACCGGCAGCTTGGAGTCTCCACAATCTGGAAACAATTACAAGCGCACACATTCTATGTCTTATGGCTCGAAGTGTACGACCAAGTGAATTGATGATTACGTTTTTCGTGGAATCGTATTGGAAGCACTTGTTCATACTCTTCAAAAGGATAAACAGGACGATTACTATTTAAGGTTGTAAGTCAACGGATCTGTGGAATGATTTAACTGTTTACATTTCACCGGTCAGTGACATTCTGTTTTTGTCCCCTGTTTGAATTTGAATTTTTATGTTTGTATGGCTCTCCTACAGAATGATGTGGACTCATAGTGTTTTTAAACTAATTAACTATCTATATAACATTCTTAAAAATATGATAGTTGTTTATTTAGTAAAGAAATTTACCGGTTTTTGGAGCCCAAATATTCGTGACCATGATCGCAAAATCCCATCATTGTAATGATTGCATCAATACATTGGACCGTATTCGTAGCCAAATTAATCGATTTATTTTTCGTTTTAATATTATTCTCGCGTTTGTACCCAATTCCCACAACTCTGTTCCCTACAGGTTTTCTGACCAAAATGTTATAATACCCATTTTGAAATTCCTCGCGTAATTATTAAACGCATATTTCTTGAAACTTAACTGGAGTACGTAATGGATAAAATTCCAAAAACATTTTGCATGTTTTGTCTGCATTTATGCATTCATGCTGTTTGAAGTTACAATGAAACATTCTATGTTATCAGGTTTTTCTGGCTGCGAAATTTACATTGCGAGTTCATATACAATGCATGGCATGCATATTTACTCACGTCTCTTTGTTTTGGCGTATGAAGGTAGTGACCTAAGATTGTTAGGATCTCAAGTCAGAGAGTCCTGACTCCAATCTGTATAAACGATTTAGAAAACATTCGTTCCGAATGCTGTATATAAAATGAGCTTAGAAGATATTTATTCTGACGCCTGCCAGTGTATTTAGAGCATTTATTTCAATGTGTCTATTTAAAAAGTGTATAAGATGTTATATTAGGACACATAATATGGAGATAGCGCCACAGAATAGAATAGGAGAAATATTTTAGTTACGTGTTCATGATTGTAATTTTTACCCACCGACTCTACGGGTGGACAGAGCTACAGTGCTGTACTGTTCTGTTATTTTATGATGGCCGTTGGCTGGTTCTTGTGGGGGAGGGGTAAAATTGGAGGGAGAGACGCAACGCCGTGTTCGATATTCACCACTGTTCTGTTAGACTTTTGAATGTAACTCAGTAACATATCAGTAGCGTCAACTTACGAAGTGTAAACATTCATATGTTTTCCATCTTATGTTGAACGCTAGTCGTTTAGCAAACAAGTGGTGCATGCAAAACTGATTGCGAGGGTTTGAAAGGTAATGCTACAGCGTGTAGCAACAGGAGGGGGAGGAGGGTGGGACCGCCTTGGAGGGAATGAGTTTATTTTTTACTGAGTAGATTTATACTGATCGATCAATCAAACGTTGTGAACGTTCTAGTACTCTCCCTGTCAAATACCATTAAGTGAACCATATTTCACAGGCGCCGTTTGGAAATTTGCGTCTTAAAGAATCTGCCTGAGTAATTCAGGGGTGAGCATTCTTTTCAACATTACTAACAGTCATGAGGAAGTTAGGAGGAGACTAAATTCCGGAAAAGCTTGCTACTTCTCAGTTCAAAATATTTTGTCTTCCCGTCTGATTTCTAAGACCATAAAGATTATTTTGCCTGTTGTTTTGTATGGGTGCGAAACATGGTCTCTCACTCAGAGGGAGGAACACAGATTGCAGGTGTTTGAGAATTGGGTGTTGAGGAGGATATTTTGGCCTAGGAGAGAAGACGATGGGACATGGAGAAAACTGCATAATGATGAGCTTAAAAATCTGTACTCCTCCCCCAGTATTGTCAGGGTGATTAAGTCGAGGAGAATGAGATGGGCGGGGCATGTAGCGCGCATGGATGGGACAAGAGGTGTGTGCACCGGGTATTGGTTGGGAAGCCTGAGGGGAAGAGACCGCTGGGGAGACCTAGACGTAGATGGGAGGATAATATCAGGCGGGATCTATGGGAGATAGGAGTTGAAGGAAACTGGATTGTGTTGGAGGGCTTTGGTTAATTCGGTGATGAACCTTCGTGTTCGGTAAGCCATCTAGTTAGTTAGTTATTTAGTTAACAGTATATGTAAGCCTGTATAAATTCTGTTCATGGCGTTCCATGCTCTTATTTTTGCTTATGCATTCTTAGTAGTAGAAACATAAATCTAGATCTAGCAGTGGCACTGAAATTTTCGTACAGCAGCTGGACCCGTGGTTCGTGTTAGATCGGTTAAATGGGATTCAGCTTTCTTGTTGCAGTAATTGTCGTGTTGGCGCAGTAATTGATTTCCTAGTTGAACACTGAGTGAGGAAATGCCACTTAAGTTTTTTGAACGTTACGTCAAGGTTTTTAAGCAGGAAGAATTAGCAGAAATCAGGATTTTGTGATGGTTGTCCCAAAAATTTTATTATACATATCTGAATTTTGAGACGACAGGAATGTTTGTTCACAAAGTATCACTAGTATTAACGAACGTGAGACGACAACCGATGCTCTTTATCCAGAACAAACATCTGAAAATGAAGAACGTGTGTGCAAAAGCAACAAAATATTTCAGCGGCTAGAAAAAGAAATATATAAGAAAATAAAACGAGTTCAGATCTTTAAGGAATGTTGGTGGAAGATACAACGGTAAACGTTGTGACATAACAGGACACGGGGCTTCCATTATGACACAGAAACAAAATACCAAAGTCTCGAACGGCAAAATGTAGTCTCCGAGAGCGAAATACGCAAGTCAGACGTCAGGAACTTGTTAGACTGCTTCTTTGGTATGAAAAGAGCCGTCCATTATGAATTAATTTCTTCGAAAGAAGCAAACGGGGAAGCAGTTTACCTGTATTTTCTTCGCGTCTATTTACTTTGTGGCTTTTATTTTTTGTATCTTTTGTTCTGTTCGCCCACCTTCTTCTTCATGTTTGTTTTGTGTCCCGTTCATCTTGTTTTTCTTGGTTTGATAATGCTAATAATATTTCTTAAAGAGTAGATAATGAAGGTAATTATGCACTTTTCTCCCTCATAGGTCCATATATTTTCATTAGCGGTCACTTCTCAGACATCCTCAATTTATGTTCAAGTTCCACAACCACACAAAAGAACAGCGAGAGTTTTAATACCGTGGCACATGTTTAAGGAATACGGGAGTACAAGGGATTCTGAACTGAGTGGTTCCAAGCCGCCCCCAGTCTTAACTTTATTTTGAGTTTTATTTTGGCTCGCTACTATAGTCCCCCTTTTTTAACTTTGCCACAGTTCGAGAGATTTATTGGTTAACTTCAAGTTATAATTTTGCCCCGTCTTTCGAATACTCTTATCCTGTTGCCGTCACCAGAATAATGGTACCGGTTTGCTGTATGAATATTTTCCTGCTTTCGTTTGAATGCCTTCATTTAGCCGGTGTTCGAAACGCACCGCGTTTTTCTCTTGTTCTGCTATAGCGTGCTCATCACTACTGCCAGCGTGCTAATTGTCACTGTCCGTGTAGTTTATTTACAGTATGAAGCTGTCCTTCTACGATAGTGCATATGGTCGGTCACACAACGCAAATATACATTACTCTTTGCTTTGCAGCTCAGCTTGCATTGCCACGCAGGCGCACAGAAGTTTGATGAAACGCCATGTGATAAGAACAGTGACTCAGAGGTTATGTCACGCGTGCGAAGTTCCTATTATAGTTTTTTGTCATCTGTTTCGTTTCCTTTCCTCTGACCTTCATAGTCTCACAACTATTTTTTGCAGGTTACGTTAAAAAAGTTTATTTTTGTTTCCGTACTGATGTGGTGAAAGGTAATTCAGTGACATTGTGTGGGTTCAAGATACAACTTGTATCACTTATCTGAGTAAGGAATGTGGGTCTCAGCTTCACGAAATCTGGCGACGTAAGCAGGTGCAAGTTATCGGCTTAACAACATACAGCTCTTGGGTTCTCGTTTCATCGCAAGAACGCAACGAGTCGGTTGTTTGCCCGAATCTCTGCGTTCGAATTCCGCTAAAAGAATTCGCTAGGCGATCAGGGGTCGGAGGGGAAGAGGTAAAATGCTTTTAATTATTTTATGATTTTCAAAGTTTTAATAGTAATGTGTTTGCCAGTTTTTGCTGCCAGGTCTCTTAATTTTGGAAATTAAAAAATAGGATATTGCGTTCTTGAGAAAGATGGAAATTTAGAGTCATGCGGCTTGTATTCGGAAAACAAATTCGCCAGACAGGACGTTTGGTCGGAATCCGCCGGGATAACATGCTGAAAACAGGTTAGATGCCAGTGCCTTTGAATTTGTGTTACGCAGCCCCGCGCAACCTGTTAAATATTCTCTTGTGCATGGTATGGAAATATAGTGCAACCACAATGCATGAACCGACTAAGAGCCAGTTGCTGGTTTGATTGTGTTCAACTTTTGTAAAAACATTAGAAGGGAATACAGCCACTTTCAGAAATGAGGGTCGCCTGTTGAATAAGGCACATGATGAAAAGAAAGGAATACTTTTTGGAAGTACGAACTAAAGGCTGATATTTTGGAGTGAGTGTGTATGGCAGTTGTGCGGGACTGCATGCCATAACACATTCGAAGGCACTAAACATTAATCCTGTCTAAACAAATGACTTGTATTGAAACGTGTAAATGTCTTGCATGAAGTCCCAAAACAAGTATCAGACTTTAAATGCCGCCATTTCAAATTGAGTTGAAATTCGTATTACGTAAAATGTAATATACAGTGGAATTCACATGTGATAAACTGACAGTATGTCCCATGGGCTGGCAGTAGCCGGGCATGTCGGCACAGATCTCTGTTCAGAATGATAACTTCATTGATCGACATTTTTTTGTCGTTGTTCCGGTGGTGACAGGAAGTGTCATCCCAAAGGGTCATCATCAGATGTGACACACGGCATACTGGGAATGCTTTCAAGTGTTCCCACTTCCATATATTGTCAACTCGGGTTCGGGTTTGGGTTTGACATGATTTGTAGATAAAATGCTAATTTAGCTCTGGGAGAAAGGATATGTTTGATGACGTAGTTCCGACGTCTTGTGAAACACGTTACAGGAAGGAGGTAGAGTGAGTATTATAGGCATACCTCGGATATATTGCGGGTTCGTTTCCAGACCACCGCAATAAAGCTAGTCACACGAATTTTTTGGTTTCCCAGTGCATATAAAAGTTGTGTTTGCACTATCCTGTAGTCTGTTAAGTGTGCAATAGCATATTGTCTAAAAAAACAATGCGAGAATTACCAAAATGTGACACAGAGACACGAAGTGAGCACATGCTGTTGGAAAAATGGCGCCGATAGACTTGCTCGACGCAGGGCTGCCACAAACCTTCAATTCGTAAAAAACGCAATATCTGCGAAGCGCAATAAAACGAGGTTGCCTGTATCTGTATTTACGCGTGCGAACCAGAGGTGAGGTGAGGTGATTGTGGTTGTACCGACGGTGGTTGTAACACTGGTGCATTAAGAAAAGAGCTTTTAACCCTGAAAATCCAGGCACCATGTTATAGTCACGAGAGTACATGGTACGTCACCTAAGACGACAATTTTCTTCAAGGTATTTTAACTTGTTCCTCAACGTAGAACCTTTGGATAAATGTATAATGGTTTCGATCCGGTTGTTAAAAATCTAGTAGTGGGAAAAACGGTTGAAATTCAACGGGGTTGATTTATTTCGTGTCTTCTCATCAACTTTTCCACAAGCAATACGCGATGGCTTCACCACTCAGAAGACCACAGTAGGCTTCTTGATAATGTAATCCTTTGTGACTCAACACAGCCAATTATCACAAAATGAGAACGTACTGGGTTCTTAATTTCTGAAAAAAAAAACCAACTTGTTGACATCTTGAGAATGAATTTAGATTGCTGAAGTCATAAAAACACAAGGCTGTTTGTTTTTATCCGGTCCCCTGCGATTTATCTTCATCATCTGTGACAAATTGTTTTTAACATGCTGCCTTGCCTACACCTATAACTCAAACATTTATCCCTTCTAGAACTGTAAGAAAACACAACTTACAGTTTTAATTTTACAGCGGCGTAATGATTCTCAACGTTTGTCTATTTTGCATGTTAGGATTAAGGTTGCTGAGTATAGGTGAGGGCATCTTTTGCGACGGAGTGTCTCGTTTATGGGATGAAACTGGAAGAATGTTTTTCTGTCACAAAAAGGATCGTTAAATTGAAGATGTAGACAGTACATATCACAGATCTCAGATATTTTGTTTACTTTTGTAAGTCCTTTAAAAGTAAAGTAATTTAACTAGTAATATAAATAATGTTTCCGTGGTGTAAAACGGCTGGAGAATGAAGTTCAACTTTCACATCTAGTCCCGATGTTTAGAGTCAGTGGAGCTGTACCTCACTCCTCCATACGTCTTTCTGGAATGGTTCTTAATTAAGAGAAATAATGCTAATGCTGTTTCTTGTAAGTATCCTTAATTAGAAGCAAAATTATGGAAATATACTGTGCGCTCTTACGGGCCCGTTCGTCAGAAGGAATTATAAATGGCACGGGGAAAGAAAATGAAGGTAACATGAACATTTTTAGCTTTAATATTGGACCGAACTCTACAGTTATGACTAACGTTAACTCTTTTCTTGTAATAAACAAACGCTATATTCACATTCTACTATTCGCTGTTAGCTCATACTTATAAGATGAGCAAATTTCTTTTATATGCACAGATTTAATCGTTAGAAGTGAAATCTCGTCTGAATAATATTTAAGATTTCAGTCCGTGCTCCAAAGAAAACAGTTGTCAAGACTCAAATCCAAGTTATAGAGTTATTAGTAGGGAATTTTTCATTCGTTACCATAAATGCTGTACGTTCATGCATGCCAGTAACGTAATATTTTGTTATTTATGTCGGTTCGTCTTTGCGACAAACAGCCAGTGCCTACGTAGTGGAAGAATTAGTGACGTATTTAACATATTATTTGTTTGCTGATTGGAATTAAATTTAATTGATTATTCGGTGGAAACCGAGGAATATCTGTGTGTTTTTGATTTAATAAGTTTTTTCAGAATACTGTCCTTTTGTAATTGGTTGAATTAATTTGAATGTTTATAAGTCGTTATGCAGATATGACTAAATTTCACACTTGTGGAAATAGTGTCAAAATTGCGATGGGAAATGAGTGGAGGGAAAAAAATATATGGGAGTAAAGAAGAGGGAAATTTCCTGTAACATCACCGAAGGGGGAGGGGAAGAAAAACGCCATGACACAAAATACAGAACGTTGAGTAAACAAGCGAACTTTATCGTGCGTTATGTAAAAGTAACAGTAAAAAAAATTGAAGGCACCGGACAAATAACCATGTTGCATGGCTGCTTCAGCGCAGACAGCCTTTACTCTGACAAATGTCAGAATATTAAACTGTTATACGTCCTAAGCATATCATTCGTAATTCGAAACACAAACGGAACTGATGATTCTAGGGCTGTAACGTGATTTAAGTTTCTGTATAAGAAGCAGTTTCAAATAAGTAAAAACAAAGCTGTGCACTGTAATATATTACTGACCCAACTAGCGTTTCTATCTTGACAGTTTTTTATGTGACCAGTCACTGGAGTTTGTGCCTCGAACGTTTAGTTTGGCCTAATTCAGTCCGAAACAAATGCAAGTAGCATTTCGTATGTTCGTAGAAGGACGTAGAAACAATCTCACGGCATGCAGAAATTGCATGTTTTAACTGCTCTGTTAGTTATTTATCATGTTAGTTAACTTGAAAATGATTATATATTCTGAGGGGTGGTGTGTTTGAAGTTGGTGACCTGACGAAACCCGTGCCACATATCTTTTCGTTATAAGTCGGGTAAGTTTTCACGGTGTGGATGGTCATTCTTTGAATAACCCTAATGGATTTTGTCAGCATAAGAGAAGATTTTTAATTCCTGAAGAGATTTTTCTGGTATATCAGTTTGAATACTTCAAGATCACCCAATTAACTATGTGAAACACACTTTTCAAAACACACTACTCTGCAAAAAAAAGCTTATGTTAGTTGAAACATTTTTACGACAATTGGAATATGTTGCCAATCTTATACTTTATAATTTTTCCGCTCCCCAAATCGGTGACAACAGCAGGCGGATATACGAACTTCTGAGGTGACATCTACACTGATAATATATAAAAAGGCAGATAAATTATGTACAGTAATACATTTTCGAAGATTGCACACTAAAATTACAAGAGCTTTACCTATACGCCCCTTATACATATTTATGCTGCGGTGTATTGGCACACTTTTCTACTTAAATATTACTGTCATCAGAAAATGTTTAGACCAGCACTTTAGATAAATTAATGCTGTCAAAATAACGGACGAACCTTCGGAGGTTTGTATGGTGGGAATGTAGGCTTGCCCAGAACACCAAGTTTCAGTTACAGGACTTGAGAACTGTTTAATCCAGTGTCTGGCACTCGTGAATGTTTTGACTGCTGTAACTTAACTGTATTCGTGTGTTTAGAAGGAATGTTTAAATTGAGGTTAGAGGTTCTCAGGGCGGTAAAGATGTTGATATTGGTATTTTCGGTTGTAAAACCTTGTAGATACCAAATATTTGGAGGTGCTTACTGCCTCCGTGTTCATTGCAGATTAATTTTAATTCTAATACATTAAGAAATCTGAACAATGTGTACGTACTGTTGTACAAGCTGTTAAAGTAGCAGAGTTCAAATAATTTGTGTAATTCTTCCAGGTAAAATTGTGAGAGATATAAGCTGTTGCAGGAGAAATTTTAAAATAATATACAATTCTGTAGTGGTTTGTGTACATTTAAATAAAATTTATATTTCAGCATATGCAATGATAATTTGTCATTTAGGAATAAGGATTATTAAAGGATAACGTCAATGCAAAAATAGTGACGGTAGGGGTTTCCTGGCCCTTGGGTCCAACAGGAAAACTTTTCTGGCCCGAGCGAGGAAAAAGGTTTGACCACCCTGATCTAGGTAATTGATGAAGACGTGCTTTTTCGTGTCTGCATCATATCTGTAAGCATGGGCCGAATGTTATCAGAAGCCTTCATGTGTTTTGATGTGGTCTGTAATGTTGGTACTCGCTGTCCTGTATATACAGGCCTTACACTCATCCTTTGAAAGAAATAGAGCAGCCAGTCCCTTGCGTACTAACTCAAAAGCAGCTTTTTGTGGTGAGATTGTGGCGGCTTCTACCGTCTTGTTTGTTCTGAAGCTGTGCGCGCGTGACTCGTGTAGGAGCTTTGTTTAGATTTTTCGAATGGGATATGCCGTCTTGTGACTCCTTTTAATGATGACATTGAAATTTGGGCAATTGATAATTGTAGAGATACTAAGGGAAATGTGTGGCGTCTTTCGAGATGATGCTACTGTGTGATTTCTTCGCGTACCCGTCAGCCATTTCCCAAGACATGCGATTCGATCTTGTGCGCTGTGTAATTCGAGTTCTGACCTGCATTCGCCGGAGAGATTGAACACTACCACGAATAATAGACTAGGTTCACTAATTGGTATTAGCACACGGGCCATTACGTTCTGATTTTTCGCATGTGGCTATTTATTTTCTTACTGTAACGCACGTGTGCGTTTTTCTTTCGGATGACCTTGAAACAAAACAACTTTTGTTTCTTTGCGGGAGTATTCCTTGACGGCTGTATTGTGAAGTATGTGTAGTGTATCTGCGGAGGCAGAGTGCAGTGAACGGATGCAGAATGTTTGGGTACACTGTCGGATAAACCGATAGTTCAAAGGCCCCGTGTTTATTTGAATTGGTGAATTCATGCTGATCTTTGACTTGCCTAATACTAGTATATTTATAACAATCTACAGTAACATGTGAATGGTCTGCTGCATGTGTAAACGTCCTGATAGGCGAATCCACTGTCGATGGTTGGGGGTGTTATGTACAGTTCAAAATGAGCAACGGTGAAGTGATTAAGTCATGCGGCTCGCACGTTATGCGTTCGTCTATGTTATTAGCCATTGGATTAAAGGGAGAGTGTTCGAATTTATCCCATTGTGGCGCATAATAATAGCGTACAGCTCTTCTTTGTTTCAAGTAAGGAAAATATGAAATTACTGGTTTTGTCTCCATTTATTGCGGTCATAAAATTAGAGATGTTTTCTATTGTCAGTTACTTAAGCTTATGAATTCTGTGTAATATCTGTAATAACTGTAATCAGCATGTGAGCAAACGATGCTTTTAATTACGTGTTAGAAATTTTAATAGCACATTTAACCCTCTTAAGCACGATTATGTGGTTATCAGGTACGTCGTAAGGCAGGAAGCATAGCTGGTCACTATCATCGTGTAGATCGGTGAAGAAACCAAGGAACATTTTCAGCAAAATGAATTGTCTCCATCTTAATTTTAAGAATCTCATGGTAGTAATATTTAAAATTAAGAATTGCCTTAGGCCACAAAGAAAAGACCCAATATTTTCAGTCGTCTGTTGTGAGTAACTTTCACACCTGTACCATATTCGTCATCAGCAAACATTCGTGGATTGTGGACAATAATCATTTGATGCTTTATGGTCTTGTATCAATTAGACCAGACAGCTGTTTTTTTTTAGAAAACGTGGAAATTTTTGTACGCTGTATTGGGGACTAAGTGAAAATGTGTAATTGTCTATTTATGTCGTCTTATGTTTCTGCGCTGATCTTTGCAATTTTTACGTAAGAAATGTCGAAAATGCTTTCTTCACAGAAACTTATAATAAGTTAATGTAAACATTAAACATTCTAAAAGATTTTCTGAGTGATGACGTTGGCTAGGTATTACAGTGTGAGAAATGAATTATGTATTTAATGTCGTACAATAATACAGATTGATTCTTCTTGGGTTTTGTTTAGTGTTTGTCAAGAGTTATTAATTTTGTGATTCTATTTTATACTAGTCTTCAGTCTGAAACATGATAAATTAATTATTAAATACGACGTTAATTTTTATATAAATGATGAAATACATTTTTTGATATACTAATTATAGAAATAAAGAACATATCTCAGTGCATGAGGATTAATGTATTGATGTTTAATGCTCCGAAATTAGAATTTTCCCTTGAATTTTAAAGGAATTGCCAAGTTGGTCCAAGTAGCTCGGAATTCTAACTCGTCTTCTTTCATTTGAAAAGATGGTAACCAAAATTATTTATCTTATTTCAGTGATGAATGAAGATAAACAAATGAACTAATTTAGAAGGCCTTTTTTGTTTCGGACAAATTGTATGGAAGGTTTTAAATACAAAGGCTTTTATCATTCAAAGTTCTGACGTTACTTTTCATAAAGAGTAAGTCACTTTGAATAAGCTCTGAAAGCAAGGCCTCTTCTGATTCACACTTTACTTGAATATATTGTCTTTCCGTTGGTTAAGCAGGCTTTGTGACTTTGGAAAAGATCAATTCACATGCATTTGTTTGAAGATGGCGTCGGTCTCATTAGCTGTACTCTTGTTCAAATACAAAACCGGCTTTAGAACTCTACTTTATGAACAATATGCCTTTTCATTGACACTTTTCTGTTGAGTTTACACGCATAGGTTTCATTTACTCTTGTGAATAGGCGCCCTTTAAAATGTTACCGCAGTAAGAGTGTGACGTTTAAGTATTTAGAATTTGTGACTTTTAATTGGTTTCTTATTGAATTATAATGGATTGTCTATATATTATTGGAATTGCTTCCTTTCGAGCCGAAATTATGCGAAATAGTTTCTTAACCCGTTGGAGCACGAAGCTCATCTAAATAATATGTAAAATTTCAGTGTCTACCTCAAGAGTGCTTCGTAATTACAACGATCAGTCGGTTGATTCTATTTAAGGGTAGAAGCGCTGCTTATTTTCACATTCATAGAGCAGCCGTACACACACTCCGGGAAAAAGGAAGAGTTGCTGAATGCTGAAGTAAATGGTACATATAGTCACTAGTGGCGAATCCTAGTCTAGAGGTCAGGCCATGCGGAAATACATAAATCTATCGCAACAATCACATCACAAAACAAAGTTATGTGCTGCTGCTACTACTACTACTAACAAAAACAATAAAAACAATAATAATTACAATACATTTCAAACATTTCTTTTGTATTCTTCCCCTTTAATGGTCTTGCGGGACACTACAAGGCAGAGTCGGTAAATGTTGCATTACTGTTATCTTCACTTGCAACTTCTTCATGTTGTAACATGAAAAAGATGGCAGTATGATAAGTGAGTAACTTTCAGTGTCATTTAAAATGTTTGAGCATCGTAAGCCAGGGTTGATGCGATAATTACCGCGAAACTTCGTCTTGACAATTGTATTTATATTATGCTTTTTTCATGGTAGAATAAATAATCTAATTAGATTTTTTAATTCCCCTGGCATCAAATGAAAATCTTGCTAAAGACTTAATTCGCAAAAATTAAAGTAACGTAATTATAGAAGTGTTAAAATTGCCATCTTTGCTATTGGATTCCCCTTCCTTTGAATTAATAGCACTTTTGTGGTTCACGGAAAACTTTGCAGCCGTCTTATTTGATATTCTTTTATTATTGTATTAATATGAAATGTTTCAGTTCCTGCTTCATACTTTGGTTTACGTAACGAAACTGCTCTTCTCAAAAAAATGGTGTTTGCGTTCTGTTGTTTACTGTTTAAAAAAAAGTCACAAATACCGCACCGTATTGTCAGCGGAAACATATAATCCAATTTTTCTTACATTTTGAGATTGTATTCCAGTAAATGATCGAAGGAATTTTGTTTTCACTTAACATAATCTGCCTGAAAGGAGAATAACGGAGTACTCATGGGTAAAGAGAAATGAGTTTCTCACGGCCGTGTAGTACGCAGTTACCAACGTTTTGGACTCATGTGCCTTCATCCCTGAAGATGGAGGTTGTATATGTCTTCGAAACGCTAATATGTATCTACGAGTCTACACGGCGTCGTAACCCAGAACTACATCCTCATGGGTAAAGATGTATTTGTACGTAATGTTGATTAGGATACGCCATAGAAAGTAAGATTTGTGGAATAGGTTTATACAGTGGTGATTTAATATTAAAATATATGGAAATGCGCTATTCAATGTAAGGACAAGAAATTCAGTATTGTTCAGAAATACTTATCTGAAGCCGACCACTTCATTAAATGTCTCTTGTGTGGATGATGATAGTTATAACTGCGTTCTGCAGTTAAATGTAGTAATTATGTGAAGTACTAAATCTTGAAGATTGTTGTCTTGTGGAATGCTGTGCTGTGTATTCTGTAGGAGTTGACCGATGTTTTAGAGATACTTGTTGTCTCCATCATCAGGGTTTTTAGCACCTTTGCACCACAGAAACGTCGGTAAACGTCGACCAGGTTATGCGACGCAACATATCAGAAGACAAGCCATCTTCATAATGGCCGGTGTACCGACCTGACATCTCGAAACTAAATCTTGTCCGAAAAGGAACCTGTATTGTACGGAATCCTGTCTTTACCAAGAAATTATCGCGTAAGTTATCTGAGAACATTTTGCGTCATGTTTCCTGTTCTTGTTCTGATGTTTCGTAATGTGTTCCCTCACATTTTTCTGAGCAGGAACATTCCTGTCACAAATGGGGAAAATGGTTGTATCAGATCGTGGACAAAATATATGTGAATACGTGTGTTTGTTCGTAGAAAGGTAGAACACGGAATTTTAAGTGCCTGCTTGTTGGTAATAGTGTGTAGTGTTGTGTACATAAATATTCCATGAATTTCTCGGGTAATAAATAAACTATATTAAATATGTAGTGTGTAATGTCTTATCTGTACGTACTTATGTAAATCGAAAGGTGTTTAAGTATTTTGTATTTACTTTTCAACCAGATTTTGATGTGTGTAGGCCTGTTGGTGGTATTAATGACACTAGATGCGATATTAATTCTTTACCCGTCACTGGGTTTGCTTCCAAGTTTATTGTGTCCACCCCTGCTATGGGATACGTTATGAATCACGTTTCTTTTGACACAGGGTTAATGGATTTTACTCGCCTTTCTTCTCACATTAAAACGAATTTTATTACAATTCACATAAGTGCTTGATATGTTTGATGATGATATGTGTCATCAAAGTTGTAAAAGGATTCTGTTTTTGAAGTGAACTTGCTTTCAGATAAACCACATCTTCAGTATTGTGACTCCCTTGCACAAACGATATTCTGCTTTGTGTATGAGAGATTTTATCATTTATGTTGTGACGTGGCTCTGCTTTATGTCATGTTATTAATAAATTCCAGTTTTTAAAGTACCCTAGGATTTCCTTTGTTCAATTATGACTTATTGATTGTCCCTATCTTGTTTTTTGACTCACTGAGATTCATATATTGGCCTGTATGTTGCTTTAATGCCTGTATTTTCTTTATCAGAGTGCTGTACTAACATACGTGCTGCAACCGTGTGCACCCTCTTCATTATGCAGGTTCGAACTAGGCCATTCTGTATCGTGCCCTTCCTTCCATCCGTTGTCAGCATCAGACTTGTATGTTGCATGTTGTGGTGCGTTCTGTAAGGTCTTCAAATATTTCATCATCAACGAACAAGACCCAACTGAGTAGTTTGCCCACAGCGGTTACAACCCTTGTAACTTTGGGGTCCGCGTTCATATCTTGCCAGCGGCGTGTGTGTTTGTGGTGTTCTTCTCCTTTGTTTTCATACCGTGCCATTGATTATTGTCCTCGGTTCGCAACCCCAATTGTGTATGGCTGAGTAATCATGTAAAACTGATGAAGAAGATATAGCCTCAAACTGTTCTGGCAGCCACATTGAAACGGAAGAGATGAATTCTTTTGCAGTGTGTTTCAAAGGATCAGAGTATTGACCCTCTATGTTGACTACTGTGGTGCAACACAGACCTAAGGGTGGCAGTTCTATTAAAATAATAGCGAGTAAACCACGTAATGAAACACTTCAGTAATTTAGAACCAAATTTCGTAGTTATACTTTAATAATGGTCCAATCTTACCTTTACACTCATACACTTGTCTTTGTGGATTTTTTCGTAGATACAGGAGAAATTTCTTAATGATCCAAAAAAAGTTTTCGGAAAATCTAGCGCTTGTATGTTTTGTCGAAATATTATTGTAAATGTTCGGGTACTTTCCCACCAGTTATTTCAAATTTGTTTATCTTTATCTATCTATATGAAAACGTAAACAGTATAATATACTAAAGTATATTTTTTATGTGGCTGTGATACGTGGGGCGACACTCAATAACGTGGGTTCAGGGTGTTTGAAAACAGAGTGCTGTAGAGAATATTTATACCCGAGAGGAAATAAGAGGGAGGGGCAGAAAAAATTGCACAAGGAGAAGTTTCATAATTTGAGCTCCCCAGAATGATGAGTTGAGTGTAGTGCTATAAATGTGCAAGCACAAAATTGTCGTCGAAAATGATCCAAGTGATTAACAATTATACTTTTTCGTACAGAAATCGTTACAGACATTAATGCAGTTACCCCAAGTATATTACATTGACCATACGGAATTCTTATTTCATTTGAAGCGTAGGCTATTAAGGATACCGGGAAGTTATAAATTTGCATGTGTTGTGCTGCATATCTTTCTTTTATTTTAGTTCAGCACGTCAGCTGGAAAAAAGTAATACTATCGCCCATCTGCTTTAACTTCAATAATACCTCCGTTGCCTGAAACCAGCGTTTCGTGCCTTGTAGTGCTTAAGTCTCAACTTGCTTGCCGAGAGTAAGCAATTATGATGAGATGGAAGAATTACGAAAATTCAGTTCATGTGTGGTTACGTGTACAGGCTAAACCAGAACTGGTCTATCCAGTATCTGGTTGGCAAGACTGTATCGTGTTTGCTGATTTCTTGAAATCCTGGTGACATTTTTGTGGTTTTCCCCACGGTTGTCCAATTCTCTTTCCTCGCTGGGCCAGAATAGTTTTCCTGTTGGACCCAAGGGCCAAGAAACCCTTACTGTCACTATTTTTGCATTGTCGTTATCCTTTAATAATACTTATTTAGAAACGACAAATTACGATTGCATATACTGAAATATAAATTTTATTTTAATGTGTACAAACTACTACAGAGTTGTATATTATTTTAAATTTGCTCCTGCAACAATTATTTTTAATAAATTGGTTGTACTAAATAGTAAAAAAGAAAACAAATACTTTCGCGGGCCGGATTACAAGTGGTCGCGGGCCGCCAGTTGGAGCGACGCTGGTCTAAATGATAAAACCTGAAGTTATACAGAGATTATTAACAAATAGTTATATACATGTACCCAGTGTTCTTACCTGCGCACACACTGAAGTATTAAGTTTAATCTGAATCAGCAAATCTTTGTAGTCGGGAAGTATCACTCATTTAATTCTGACGGGGGTTTTTTCTTAACGAAAGATCAGTTTTTGAAAATTGATTGGTTGTAGGGCCCACAGTATACATTCACTGTATTGCTATGTATAGCCTGAGCCCATATTCTGCCGGTGTTTGAACTCGGCACCCCTTCATTAAACGTTGTGTACGTCGTGATGTGATTCCTCATGATAACGATGTAAAAGCGCATAGTGGTGTAAGAAATGTGTCATAAAAAGCAAGAAAATTTGTGAATAGCAGGCTGACTTTGTTTCTGAAGAAAGACTCTAGTCCATAGACTGCATTTTTGTTAACACTATTTTAGGACGCTGTTAAATTTTTACAGCCAGTGGTGGGGCGTGTAATACAAAACGGCTTGTTTGTTATATCTGGCCAGGATTTCGATATAAATAGGTGTTACATCATCCATGTTATTTTATGTTCAATGAACACGTACTATTTGAATAAATCATACACTTTGTCACATGGTTACCAGTCAACGTGTTTACTTTTGTGTCACGTGTTTCTGATACGAGACTAACTGAGCCTTGGGAAGTACGATAAATTTTCATGTTTCAGCGAAATGATATCTTAGCACGTTTACAGGGCATGATGCACCTGATATGTATATTGAGGTACGATGTTCAGATCTCAGCTTGAGTAACTGCTGCCCTCTGTCCTTCTAGAACAGTGGTATTCAACCTGGGGTACGCGTATCCCCGGGGGTACGTGAAATTTAAAAAATATATATATTATTTTGTGATAAACACTGAGTAATCAGTAATGCAATTTATTTAATTTATTTTAGATGTAGATTATATACTATGTATAACTTGAATTATACACCAACAACTTTGGGGGTACAAAGTTGAAGAGAAATTATATTTGAGGGTACACGAACAAAAAAGGATGGATACCACTGTTCTAGAAGAATTCTATAAAATTGTCGCAGTCCGCTTCAAACTTCTGTTAAAAAATCCTCGTGTGATTTATGTTATGGTCAGTTTAATTGTTGTTTAAATGACATAATGTTGACTTCGACGGCACTCATGAGACCACAGATGAGGATTACAGCTGTGTCGCCGATGTAATTCTCACATTGATTTGTCACCCGAGTTCAAGATCCTAGCTCGAGCTGAAGAACGTACTCCAGGTATTAGTGTGCAGAGTACGTAATGACAGTAGAAGCGTTGCATGAACCACTCGGTGTGGAGCAGCTGGTAAACTCTCCTGATTGCTAGTCGGTGCCAGTGGTGGTTCTAGTCTTACAGGACGAGGGCTGGTAGAGTGATAATAACATCGTGGCAACAGCGTAACTCATGAAGCACAGAACTACTTGAGAAGCTTTTAGTATCTCAGCTTATCAGGATATTTACCGACTTTTATGAAACCAAACGGTTCATTACCCGTCGCTGGACCCTACCCTGACCTACTAGAATCCATCCGGTTCACACACACACGCACTCTGTTTATTTAAAAACATGGCACTGTGTTGGAAACGTGAGCCAATTCATATCACAGAACTAGATTCGAGTTGTTTCAACCACAGCCATATACAGTCCGTTTTCTTAGAACTATTTGGAGCCAGCCAGTTGGTTTGCAGTTGTTTTATTGAGGTCACTAGACTGAATACTACTTGATAACATTCTTGAAGCACGGAAGTGCTTCATCAGTATCGTACATTATTCTGTATTCAGCAGATCTTTTACTGATTAACCGAACACATCATCTGTCGCCCGCTCTCTAGAGTTCACGTACCTGTAGAAGGACATTCGTCTTTCCTATGTTTGTTGCGTTCTCCTTTTTGTGTCAGAGAATTCTTGTCTAGTCGTTAACCGGACATTTCATGGAACTATTACGGTTTTATTCCTAATCTGGAGTTGTTTTGTGTGAATCTCATTGTGTCATATCCTGTCCTCTTACTCCATTAACCCTTTAAAACCTAGTAACTAAGAATCACGTTATTTAACAGTCGGTAATTCTGCATGTTTCCTACAAAGCATTTATGGGTTTCGTTTGATTTTCAGAAGTAGCGATTCTTTCCTTAAACAGAACTAAACAGTCTGTTCCTGCTCATTCATATCCGTGTAGCCATCACACAGCCATTGCATGGTTTCGTAACGGGTAATTTATTATGACAGTGTTTTTTTAGGAATATCTGTTGTCTGAATTATATTTGTTTTTTTGATGCAAGCCCATGTATAGTATTTTTGCAACATTTGTTGGTTCAACTTGCTTTTTACATGTGAGATTTCACGTTCTTCAGTCGGCGAGTCTGAAGATGGTTGCCGTCTGGGTTGTAATATGGTGTAAGTTTACCGACGTTTCAGAGGTACTTGCTGCCTCAGTCATCAGGGCGATGAATGACCTGATGATGGAGGCAGCAAGATAATATAAGACGTTGAAGCAGCAGTGCACTGCTTCACAATGTTTGAAAGAAAAATGTAGTCACTGCCTCGAACTGTTTTTACGTAGAGGAGGGCTGAGCCTCGTGTAGTATGTCTTTAGATTTGTATTCATTACCTTTACAGCATTATCTAACTGAAGTATGGGTCAACTCTGATAAAATATTGGCTAGCCCACTGTTGTTCACATGTATTCAGTTGCAACCTGTTTTGCTTCAGTTACTCCACCCTGTTTTGCCTGCAGGTGCACTGACGCTGAGGAAAGAAGCTTATAGGCCTTTTTAAGTATGGAAGGCTGTACAAACCTCAGTTGGAGTTGTAATAAAGTAATGACAAGGCTGATTCGTCACAAAAGGCTTGGAGGAAGAAACATAAATTCTTACTATGAACCAAGTTGAATAAAAATGTGTTAATAAAAGGTGATCATTAAAAAAACGTACATTCCGCGACTGTAATCTAGAGACTTGCGGGGTGAGGATGTGGGGTGAAGGAGGAAGGAGTAAAGATAGCGTCTGCCTTTAACGCTACGGACTTACTGCATTTCTTGCAAGTCTCAAGATTACAGTCGTGGACTGTACATGAAAAATGCTTTGTGTTTTAAATTACGTGGTGACGGGTCTACAGATATTTGACGAAAGTTTGTCAGAAATATGCGTATTCTTGGACATTTTATTTCGTTTGTTGTTAACACACACTGTTTCAGAATATTGAGGTAAGATTTTTTCCAATTAGAAAGAAATGATAAGGTTTATGGTTTTAACTGATGACGGAAGCAAAGCCAGCTTCGGAAACGAAGAAAAGTATCCAAGAATATGCATCAGTAAACGTGCACTTGTTTTCCAAAGTAACTGGATGGTTGTCATTGTAACAGCACTTTGCGTGTTGGGTAGGGTTGAGTGCCAGATAGAAGGTTGGCCGGTTATCGGAAATCCTGACGCAACATTCGTATGGCCATGAGGCTATTCAGTTGCACTGATTTGATTAGATTCTATAGGTACGTACCTATTCGTGCCCACTCTGTATGGTTTGTACACATATCAATGAGTACCAGCAGGAAATTGTAACTCCGTATCTGTTCTGTGGAGCGGGACACGGTATAGTATTTGAGTTCTGTATTTTAATTCCATTGTGCGGTATATATAGGTACAGTCACTTGATAAAGATTTGATGGAAGATATAAATGGTTTTCGTATATTAGATACGGAATGAAATATGTGGCTGTGTTACAGTGATAATTTCGTTAATCGATAACCAATTTGAATTGTGCCCTTTTAATGGAATTTTAATGGGCTAGTTTTTATGATTGTTGACTATATTGCTTGCACCACCCTCCATCTACCCCCACTCCAGCACCGCAGCATCCGCTGCTGGTGTTCCATGAAACCGCCATCCGTTATGTAGCAGTAGCTCCAGTAGAGGCCCCGTGACTGTCTGCAATGACGTATATACTCGTTCACGACACGCGAAAACTCATTATGGCTTTTATAACTTTATAAGGAAATGCACACGTACGATATAATATCTGTGTCCGAGACCCTATAACAACTTTTGAACCAATTTACTTGCAACTTGTTATGGTTTTATATGAATGCACAGATCATCTCATATTTCTAATTTTCAGTAGTATATTAAATAATACCAATATGGCGTCATGAGAAGTTTTTAAGTGGGAGAGACACGTGTTCAACGTAATGTAGGGTCACGAAATTTGATGTGGATAATATCTTAAAAATCTATTCTCTTATGATGTTTATTTTAAAGAACATGGAGACAGCATTGCTGTATAAATATCCTATAATAAGATACCGGGCCTACAATTTAGGAGGCTGCGGTCGTGCTTGCATTGCGTGTTCGGCCGGCGCTCTGTTGATTTCGGCGGGAGTCGTGCGCGTTCTTCCGGTGGGTGACCGGCGAATCAGTTTCAGTGCCGCTAGTAACAGCAAACTACGAATATTTCTCGTCACTAATACATGTTATTGCATTAATTGTTCTTACCTTAAATCACAAAAGATGTTCAAAGTGACTTCCTTGTGCTTGCAGGCGACTTCACATCTCGCTAATATGTTTCGAAATACTCGACGAAGCTCTTCTTGGGAAATTGCCGAAATCAATTGTCGAATATTTTAAGTGCTGATGGGTTACTTTAAGTTAATTCTGTGAACGTGTTCTGTGGTTCATGAAAGGACATTTGGAGCACGTGGTTTTGGGTAAATCGGTTCTGTATTCAAATGTTTTAGCGTTTTAACAACTTCTACGGGCTAGATTGTTGTATGGCTCTTGGCTTGTATATAGGAGTTGTTTGATTCTGATCTCGGTCGGGTTACCTGCTGTTCTGATACCTATTCTCCTTAGTTTTTCTCAGTATCTCGAGGAAAATAACGTGGTAGTACCTTTCCATATAACGAATTTGTTACCTTCAAATAGGAAATGATTCGGTGTTGGATTTATCTGTTTTTTATGGAGCTGTTGATAGAATGAGTGTTAATGTCAACAGAATATGTGATAATGACCAAGTAAAACGTGGTACTGAGGGTGACGAAATATGCGTTACAGTAAAGTGATGAACGAGTGTTTGTCGAGATGTATACACCCATATTTAATATTATATAAACGTCTGTAGCTTAAAATAACTTGAAGCCAAAGTGTCAGTTCATGTGTTGTGTGCAGAGTTTTTATTTAATAGTGATTTAACCTGTTCTGTATCTTAGATTGTAGAACGTGTTTTGTTAAAGCGTTTGAAGCCATAAGTCCATTAAACAATTTTTGAATTGTAATCACGCTTAGCTCTGTGAGGTATTTATATCGAGAACGTTAACAATAATAAGTAGGTCTTCAACTTTAAGTATCAGCAAAGTATTCCTTTGAATAATTTCAAGATGTTCTGGTCTCATTAGGATAATATTTTAAAATGTAAGGCTTATTTATTCTTACATTCGCTGTAGTGCTCTTTAGTACTTGGAAGCTTAAAACACGAAGTTAGTGGTGACAAAACGAAAATATTATGTAACATCCAGACAATTTATGTTTTGGAGACTCATTTCAGTGCAGTAAATCAAGTATACTACATGTAAAACCTAAATTTCGTTCTGAAATTTGTATTCATGAAAAATTAACTGTACAATATTATCTAAGAGTAACATTTTTCTTAATGAGGAAATACATTGTACGTAGCAAGTACGTTTTTGCGGGGAGGGGGGAGTTGTGACAACCTGACAGGTGATAACTAGAGGAAGAAAGAAACATAGGAGCTGTAACGCCAAACTAGTTTTGCTGGAAAATAACCTACGAATTAAACACTAACAAAGAAGATATCGTACAGCTGATTAATACTTCAAAACTGATTATAAACGTTCCTAAATCACGGTAAATAACTAGGCATTTATATGAATCTTCTTCATCCAAAGTTCTGGAGTCGAAACCTAAGTTTCTCAACGCAATATCCTCTTCATTCAATTATATCATTCCCTCCTTTGTTGTGAGATTCATACGAAATATATAAATACACCCATGGGATAAAATGCTGAGTTACTGAATTAAAGCAGCTGGTACATATGATAACCACTGGGGTTTAAATGGAACCTGGTCTGGGTGTTTAGCTCAGGTTCGACTGGCCCACTTTCTCGGTATGCCCATTGTCAGGGTTTATTAAAAAGTTGAAATAATTTAATATTGTCGCTGTGAAACGGTCTATGAACTGGGAACTGAGCGAGACTTCTAAAAATCAGCATTGAAAATTAAATATGACGGTTTCTGTTACAGTTTTATTTATTTTTTACACATAACGGGGGAAAGTATCCCAGATGGCAGGCGTTCTTTCCATCTCTCTTCTTTGTTTTATGGAACACGAGAGAGTGAAAAATTTGTGGGGTTCGGTTTTGCAGCAAAGTTTAATATTTATTGATTCATTTGATGGTCATGGATCTGTACCTTCTATCGAGCGCTGTCGTCGGTGCAAGATGAAGAAACGCAGGCATTTACATATACAAACTATTTCGGAATTCTTCAATTGCAAGCTGTAGCTAGTTTTCATACTCACCGCCATGATAACTTCAAATCCTACTATAGTGAGCTCCGTCGATACAAAATCTCAAATTTATTGTAGATTTTTCGGTTGCTTGTACGATCAGTCAAGCACCTGGACTGTCTTTTTCATTTCGCTGATTCGTGTTTTCGTGTATGCAAAATAATGTAATTGTTGATACCGGCCTTGTGGACAGTTTTGTAGTCGATTGTGTTTTGAATGTGACGCCATGTTACCGTAGTCGATTTTGTCACTTCGTTGGAAACCTCAAATTTAAGATATTTTAGGTCAACGGAGAAATTCTACGAATACGTTTTGGAAATTCATATACACAATCCGACGTATATTGTGTCACCTCACTAATATGTGAAACTAAACGTCTGAACTTGGAGTATTGTTCGGTGCGATGCAAAGGGTTTCTTGTCTTACCACAGAACAAGTGTCCAGCGTCATTAATACGAGCCCTCGTCATTCATTAATCCTCTAACCGTCTCTGGTACTGCTGCTGACGTGTGCAACAGATGCTTTTGCGTTATGTCATATGCTCACTCACCTTTCGGATGATTCACCCGCACGTCATGATGTGTTTGTTACAGCCTGTAAGAACATGTGTGGGGTAAAAATTTAATGGCGCTAGAATCAGCATTTTTCTTTTGTTTGTACCAAGTACGTGTCTGTCTGTTTTTAAGGCCGTCCGCTTGTTTCATCTCTGTAACCGCTTGATAGATTTCAGTGAAATTTGTATATTTATGATCTGTCTTCTAAACGTTGTTAGGTGCCACTAAGTTTGTCCGTACATGTACATAAAACTCATTATTTACACGTAAATCAAGAGCTCTGTAACTTTAATGCGAAATGTTTTTTGTATTGTGTTGTTTTCTGAGAAATAACAAGGAAAATGTTTGTCTGCAATATTTTTGTGACATGAACCCCCTCCCGCCAGGAAGTTCGTATCTTCAGTAAATGAATGTCAGGGCCAGTGAGGTATAATGAATCAGAACTACAATTTGGTTTCGTATTTGCAACTTTAGCCCTAACTCCTAGCGAATTGTTTCCGTGAAATGGTTAGCTTTGTGTTCCGAAGCTGATTGGCTTAAATTCTTCGTACCATTATAGCTGCTGCAAATGCTACTAGTAACGCAGAGGTAAAGAATGAATGCGCTTAACAAACGACGTTTCTTAGTACACGAATAGCGTCTTACCGGTTTCACACATATGACATAATTATGAGTATATTATTTTTATTTATGGTTTATGTAACGATGCTTTTATGAGCTCATACTATGTAGCGCCGAATGAGAGGTGATTAATGAATAATGGGTAGGAAAAATTGTGGAAGGAAACTGTGGTTCATGATAGAGGGTGACGAGTTACTTTATGATAGAGGCAGCAAGGGAATTTGAAACGTCGGTAAACTTCTAATAGACTGCATGGTGCAGCATCCCAGAAGAAAGTCACCTTTTGGATTTCCGTTCTGTTGAAACTGAAACGTCTCGTAACTAGTCAAGCTAACAAACTCCATGAAACTCTCCACCTACCAAGTTGCCCGATTGTCCTTTAGTTTTTTCACAAGGGACCGCCACCGGTCTTTATCCTAATCCAAATGAATCCAAATTGCACCCTCCAACCGTGTTTCCCAAGGACTTATTTTGATATTATCCTGCCATCTGTGCTTGAGGCTTTCAAGTGGTCACTTCCCCTCCGACAAAAATTTTGTACGCATTTTTCATCTACCCTAATGCGCTCTAAATGTCCCTCCAATCTCATCACAGTCTTACAAATTTACAGGTAATTTACAAGTTTTGTTATGTTTTAATCTGTGTTTTTTTAGATAGAAGACGGGAAGATAAAAGTTTTTTAATTTCATGGTAGCAAGAATTCCTCAAATTTAGTTTGCTCTTAATTTTTACGTCGATGCAATTTTGATTTTGTTTCCGTCATACCAATTATTTGAACGTGCCACGTTGTCAAATGATCGAGTAGCTAGACTGTGTAATGGTTTTGTCCTCTAGTATGGTGAGGAGCCATGAACATGTACCTGTTCTTGGTTTTCTCGGGACAAATTTCCTTTCAATGTAATGGAGCTTCTATGTGAGATCTGTTTACACCTAATACACTAACATCATTAGAATAGGCCAGTAGCTGATGAATGTGTTGGATGCTGAACGTTTCGGATTTTGAGGACCATGTTTCGTATCGTTAG